>VYZW01052343.1:720-26800 GCA_013401315.1 Balaeniceps rex
CCCCCGCGCCGTTATCAGCCACGTTAGGTGCCACCCTGCTCTCATGCTGCGGCTGGAGGGTTTGCTGAGCTCAGCAGGCAAGGAGGTGGTTACGTGGAGGCAACACCTTCAGTGGTAGAGCTATGATCTCAGAAGAGGGGCTGCGCAGCTGCCCAGGGGGTGCAGCGGCAGGACCGGCCCAGGCCACCCCTTGGGAAGGCAGAGTAGCTCCAGCCTCGCACAGCAGCAGAGTACATCTGCACAGATGAATGCCTCCGGTGGGGTCTTGGGCACCACGTGTGGCCCGCTGTGCCCCTCACCGCCTGTGTCACTGGCCACAGCCCCCATAGCCACACAGCTCCCATGCCAGCACCCATTCCTGCACCAGCCCCACCACCCACCCGGTGCTTACCTCAAATGAAGCATCACTAGACTTGTGCAGGTAATTTAATGATGCAGCTCGTTTCATGCTACAAGAAAGCAGAGGAGAGCAGGTGTGATCATGTTGTGCCTGGCCAGGCCCTGACCCCCAAGGTAGCAGGGCCCCCACCTGCCCTGCGCCCAGCCTGGCCCCCACAGCCCTGGCCCCTACCTGGTGTTCCTGGGCTCCAGGGGACCATTGCCCTGCAGTTTCTTGACCAACATCTCACTGCTCCTCCGTATCACATCCCGGATTTTCCCCAGGGAGCTGCTGCGCTGGAGCGTGCCACTGCCATCCTGGACACAGAGACACAAGCCGGGGCGATGGCTGAGTGGCACCGATCAGGCTCTGGCATGCTGCAGACGAGTGGCCAGGAACTGGGCTTGGCTCCAAACACCCTCTTGCCCTGAGGATTTAGCCCTGGCCCAGAGCAGGCTTACGGCTCACTACTTGGCTCCCCATCACCCTGGTTCTCCACAGGAGATGATGACCGTGGAGTCAGGGACACCCACCACCATGGCTTGGCTCATCCAGACTGATCCTCCCTCCTGCCTGGTGCAAGCCCAACACCCAGCCAGGCTACTGACCTGCACCAGGCCACCAGCACAAATGGCACTGGCATCCCCACAGCCCTGCTTGAACATGGCGTAGCTCCATCACCTGCAACAGCTCAGGCAGCAGCTACCAAAGAGGTCCCAGTGGCCAGGGAAGCACCAAGCCCTGATGGGAGCCCCAAGCTTGGGGGTATTTTTGACAGGCCAGGACATGCTGCCGGGACATTCATTTCAAGGACTCCCTCCTCATTTGCTGCTGGCTGGAGACTATCCTCCCCCTCCCCTTGCCCTTCCTCACCATGCCATTGCTATTCCTCCTCTCCATCCAGCACTCGTTCTGATGCACATCCTGGTCCTGCATGCCGCGCCTGCAGGCTCACTCATGTCAGACAAGACCAGTCCACATGCACACATGGCCTTGTCCCACCTCTAACACCCCCAAGACGATTACCTTTGAGCCTGCTAAGCAATTTGGGCAGCTCCATCTGGGATGTATTCATTTGGCTGCACCAACACTGTGTTGCCAAGCAGGCACCACTCTCCTAGGCCCCCCAACTTTAGCTGCACCTGGCCCTGCTAGCTGCCCCAGGGTGGCGCTTTGCAGGAGTTTCTTTATGGCTGCCTGCTTTTTCCAAAGACCTAAATCTTGTTCCCCACCCCATTTCCTCCCACATGCCCCCAAAAGTCCCCAGTACTCAGAAAAGCACTCTCAGCCCTTGACAGGCTCCAGCCCATCTCCTGTGTTTAGCATCCACATGCATGCAAGGCACAGGCTGCCAGCATGACACCACCTCATGCCACTGTGCCACCATGGCACCAAGCTCTTCCCCTGTGGCCAGGCACGCTCATTACACAGGGTTGTGGTGCCACTGACGATGTGGAGTTACTTTTGCTCTGATGGCCTGATCACAGCAGTCCTCCCTGTTCCTGATCCCAATAGCCCCTGGCACATCAGGGCAGAAGAAACAGAGGTAAGGCAAAAGCCCTCTGCTCCTTACAAGCATGTGTGGGAGCCCCTTTTTACCACTCCAAGGGATCAAAATGTCCTGTAGCCCAGGCTGGCACCAGCGATTGCCCCAGGACTGTCCATGCAGCTCTGCAGGGTCTCTGCCTTAGGCCAGTCACCCCCTTGTGCTGACCCGTATGGGTTGTGGCTCTGGGGAAAGCTTTTCCAACACTTCCCCACTCAGATTACCCAAAGCTGATCCAGCCCTAGACCCCTCTCCAACAGCTGAACAGGACTTTTTCTACCAGCAAACCTTTCTCCTGGTATTCATCTCATCCCTTCTTCATCCCTCAAGTGCATTGAACCTCTTCACTTTCTCATCAGGATGAAGGGTTTCCAAACTGGGAGCCCCTCACCAGGAATGCAAAGAGCACCAAAAGTATTAGCAAGGTAATCAATTCAACTCCTGCACCAGGCGTCCTGGGCAGGTTTTGGAGGAGCTGGCCATCAGTATATGGCACCAGCAAAGACACGGGTGGGGTATCTTTTGCCTCCCCACCAGACTTGCACTGGGCCACCACCCTCGCTGCAGGGTACTGCCATTCCAGGCACTGTTCCTTTTGCCAGGGCACAGAAGCCAGGGGTGGAGAAGGGAACACAGCTGGGGCAGGGGAGTGGGATCATGGTACAAGGACAGCAGGATCCGGCCAGGAAGTATGCTCTGGGGTCAGGGCTGGAGCCACATTTCCTCAGCTGCAGTGATGCAGACTGACTGCAGACCAACACCAGAACCAAATGCTGCTGCATGCTGGGTTAAAAATAGCCTCCCTTCTCTCCTCGCTCCCTTTTCTGCAGGGTTATTTTTAACCCAGAACATTTATGGGGCTTGGTTTACCGCAGAGCCCCCACCCCATTGCACCCACGAGGATGAGAGCACTCAAAGAAAAAGAAGCAGCTCCACCACTGAGCTGCTCTCCACTGCATACTCCCACCCTGCCTGCTGCATGGAGGCAGAGCACTTGGGCAGGATTTGGCAGCACATGGAGCTCAGTACTAGGGGACACGATGGGGTACTTCTCCAGCTAATGGAAACACCTGTTGGGGAAGGCCCAAGCTCAGACACCCCAGGGCAGCCCTGCCACACATGGCTACAGAGCTGAGGTTAGTAGCAACCCCAGTTTGGAGGTTAGGGAGAGGCACAGTGGAGCTGGGTCCCTTATCTCCAATGCTCAGCCTAGGAGAGGTGCCCTGGGGGCAGCACGTTCCCCCTGCACACACAGAGACACCAAGCACCCCCACACCTGCTCCAGCAGCATTTGCACCCGCCACCCCAGGGCTGACCGACGCTGGCCTACAGAGCGTGGAAAGAAGCACAGGGCAGCGGTTCGGGTCTGTCTACCTTTAATCAGAGGTACGGTTGTTACAGCACCAGGACATGGCAAAGCACAGGGGCAGGTGGCACTGAGGCCTGAATGCACCCTGCACTGGGGACTCACCACTCTCCAGGAGCATGGAGCAGCGCTGGGAGACAGAGGCAGGGAAGGCACAGCCCTAGAGCGCTCAGCCCTGGGCTCCACACCCCATGGTCCTGAACCTCCTTTCAGCAAGCACAAGCTCCCAGGGGAACAGCATGCATGTGCCCCAAGGCCTCTGCGCCACCACGGGAAAGCCAGGCCCAGACAGACACAAGCGCATTTAGTATCACAACCTGCCAGATGACTAGCATGAGAGAAACTATCTAGGTAAATAAATAAGGGGGGGAGGGGGGGTGCCCTGCGCTGGCCTCTGGGCTCCGTCCTGCTGGCTGCAGTCTCCCCAGCTTTCTTCCCAGGTAGGAGGGCCAGGGAGGTTCACTTCCTATGGGACAAGGGTGTGCGCCCAAGGGTGTGAAGCTCAAGGCAGTGGTGGTCTGGTCCTGGGAAACACCCCCTTTCCCAGTAGAGACCGACAGCACCAGATCCTGTGCAGGCACTGAGCCACCCCAACACACACCCAGGGTCAGCACTGTCTTCCTAGCAGTAACAGGGTTACAGATTTCACACCCACTTGGCTAGGGACAGCCAGACAGCGAGTCACAGCCCCAGGGACCACGCCTGGCAAACCGGGTCCTGTGTTCAAGAATTGCCATCCTCCATGAGCAACCTGGCTCCTTCTCCTCCTGTGGAAACCTCTCTCCAGTCATCCCACCTGCCCGCACATCCAGAGTGCCCCAAGCCCTAGCTCTTCCTTTCCTCGCATCCTTCTTTACACCTCCTTTTTCTCCCAACCACTCTGCTCCAAAACAGCCCATTCCCCATCTCGGCCACTTCTGATGGCCTGGGGCCTTGCCCCTTACAGAAAAGTCCTGCTTTCCTCCTACCCTTCCTCTGCCTCCAAGGAACAGCGAACAGCTTCACCCCTGCCTCTCCCTCTCCCAGCAGCCACACCTGGGGACCCTGGAGCAATGGGGAGCCGATTCACCTCTTACTGCCATCAGGTGAAGAACTTGGCTACAGCATCAGGTCAGGAGGTTGCAACCAGACATGCTTGTCCTGGCAGTTCCCTGTTCCATGCATGGCCCTTGGCTGTCACCCCCTCACCTCGTCTTGGATGTACAGTAGCTATGGGCTGCCCTACATTCCTGTGCCCCTGCAGAGAGACCCACGTGCTGCCCCTGGGTTGCAGAGCTCAGCAGGGAGGAGGACAGCAAGACAGGGACTGCCCAGCTCACCAGTGGCCAGCGCAGGTTTGCTACAGGGCACTAACATCAGCTAAGCCTACAGGGAAGAAAGAAACCGGGCACACAACAGCCCTGCCAAGGCCAGGCCTCTCTGTCCCAAAACAGCCCCCCCATCTTCATGCCTCCGTCCTGGCCTCTGCAGAGATGGAGGGAACAAGCTAGGAGGGTTGAGGATGTCTAATGATGGTGGAGTCAGCACGCCTGGAGTGAAGACAATCCCCCGCAGGCCTGGTCCCCAGGGATGTGCAAGGGCAGGCTGGGGGTGGGGGCACGCAAGGGGACGGTGGCCCGTTGCCCTGGCCTGGGGGAGCGGGCAGCTCCTCGCAGATTCTTCCTGCTCTTGCTGGCCATGGGACTGGAGCTGAGCCACGTGGCCAGGCACTCCTCTGCAGGCGTCGCGGTGCCCTCGCGCGCCGGGAGGGTTGGGGGACTGGCGTGGAGTTCTTGCCGAGGAAGGAGGGATGGTGTGGAGGAAAAGTCGGAAGATACAACACAAACATCCAGGTGATTGCGGTGGAGGGGAAAGAGGGAGTCTCGGGAGGCATTTAAGCCTAGTGCACAGAGAGGAGAAAGACACAATTTACAAGGCCGTGAGGTTGTAGGTCACCCAGGGAGCAGTGGGGCAGAGCCCAGGCTGCATGCAGAGACAACGGGCCACGTCTGGGCAGGGAGGGAGTCTTGTGAGCCTGAAACAGCAGGCTCACATCTTTGCCAGCATGCTCTAGCAGGCTGGCAGGAACAGCTAGCTCAGGCAGGAACAGCCTGGGTCTCCTGTTCTGAGGGCTCCCTGCTCCTGAGCCTTGGGCATGGGGTGCCTGCCAAGGCCTCCGTACCACTGAGCTGGTGCCATCCCTGCTCTCACAGCCCAGGCCCTGGCTCTCCCAGCGCAATTACCTGGGCAGCAAGTAGCTGGTCCAGGCCCTGGGGTGCTTCCAGAGCCCTTGGCAGCAGGGCACAGAGATTGCTGGCACCCTGGGGGCTCCCGTGGCCCTGCCTGCAGCAGCTGACAGCTAAGGGATGGCAGCAGAGACTGCCCTGAGGCAGCACGTCTGAGGTCTCTAGACCAGCACAAGGAACAACTGGCCATGACAGACAGGAGCAGAGGGAGCTGCCTCAGCCTTCTTTTTGGAGGAGCTGCAGGGCTGGGGAGAGGAGTCTGGCTATGTGTGCAGCAGGCTAGAAAAGGCACTGAGCATCATATGGCAGCAGCCATGTCCCCCAGGGTGTTGGGCTAGCCCTCAAACCCTCTATCTACAGCTGGCTGGGACAGCGAAGCCCTGCCAAGCCCCCTGGGGCAGGGTCATATGAGCAAGGACTATCCCCCTTGGCCGGGTCAGGCTGGGGGAGAGGGTGGCATTGCCTGCTTGCCTTAGGATGATCAGCTCAGAGACTGTCAGGAAGGTCTCCCAGACCATCACCAGTGCAAAGCAATCACCCAACACCAACCACAGCCAGGAGGAACCACAGAGAGACACCAGCCAGGACAGGGACCAGGTGATCCTAATCCAAACCTGCAGCCCTCCCTCTGTGCTTGTCTAGCCCCCCTACTAACGGGGAATGCAAGGGCCCAGGGTTAGTGCCTTGCCAGGGCTAGGACCCTCTTCACTCCTGATGCCAAAAGCTGGGACAGAAGACAGCCCTGCATCTGGCAGAGCTGCCAGGTCCCCTCGAAGCTCTGCTCCCCAGGCCCCCTCCAGCCACCTCCTAGGTACAATCCACAATCAAGAGAGCCAGCAGGCTTCAGGCTTGGGTGTTGAGGAGCTGTCATGGCAACAGGGAAGAGGAAGGAGAAAGGGAAGGAGCTCATGCGGGTGGGGATGGAGCCAAGCCAGGTGGGGAAGGGTTAGTGACAGCAGATGTGAGGGGGGAGTAAAGGACTCTGTGTGCTCAGTGTGTCGCCTGTGCCAGGCCGCAACAACCCCTGGGTACCCAGCTACACTACACTCTCAACTAGAGTTTGCAGGAGGAATAATAAGCATTAACAGCTCTAGCAGCCCTCAAACCAAGCACCCACCAGTACCATGCTCACTTGCTGCCTCTTCTCCATCCTCCTCCTTGCAGAAGACAAAAGGTGCCTGTCCCAGACCTGGACCACTACCTTCCTCCAAACTCAGCACTAGTGACCAAAGTGCCCCTCAGTCTCAGAGCAAGCCTAGCTAGACAGGCTCAGGTCACACTCTCTGTGCCTCAGCTAACACCAGCCTCTTTTGCCACCACTGGTCAGCCCAGCCTAGCATCCCACAAAGACCTGCCTTTTACCACCTCTGCTTGGCCAGAGCCCACGGAGGGCACAAGACCAGGAGAGGGGGACAGCAAAGACGCTGGTTGCAGGCTATTCCCATGCCCTGCAGTCACTCACCAGGCACATACACACACACACAACCCACCCCAGGCTCAGCGTCGCCCATGGCGCAGTGCAGGACAGGCAGCCAAGTTGCTCACAGAGGCTGCATGGGCCTGAGATGGGGCTGATACTCTCAGCCAGCGCCTCAAGAGGGGAGCAGCAGGGAGAGATGTTAATAAGGTTGCAAGGCTAAGAGTAAGGGCAGACCAGGACCAGCTCATGCTGTGCATTGCCAGGGCTTGGCAGTCCCCTGGAAGCAGGAGCCCTCATTTGGGAATATCTGGCTTGTACACCAGAAGCTGGGCCCAGACACGCACCTTTCCGGGCTGGCTGGCTCATGCCAAGAAAGAGGGGAAGGAAGTGTGCAGGGAACGAATGGAGGCAGACAAGGATGCCACGACAGGCCACGCGGGGACAGCCCTGAGCCAGGCTGTCCCTTCCCTCTGGCAGCCAGCTGAGGCCATTCTTGATGGTGTCTTGTACTTACCCCGCTCCATTCCACGCCCATACTCACTTCCTCGCTACCGTCTGTGGCATTCTCGTACTTGACGCTGCCCCCCAGGCTCCGACGTCTCTCTGTGCCGTCACCCTCCTTCAGGATCTCCACCACCTTTGTCTGGTTGATCGGGTCAATACCCTGCAAGTAGAAAGGGATAAGGAAGCACCACGTTTTGCCCTTCTGTGTTCTTTCCCTCTAGCGATCTGCTGTTCCATCACTGTGCTTGGTCCCGTCCTCTCTCTTGGCCATTACCCCATCACAGCCAAAACTCTCCAGCACAAGAAGGATGGAGCCAAATGCTATCCTGCACTCAGCAGTCCCTGTTTGGGTTCCCAGCTCAGTGAGCCCCCGCCCCCGCAAGCCGTAAACCATTCTGGGGGACAAGGGCTTGCTGCCCCAAAGCTGGCAGCTTTTTTCCTTCACATTTTGGTGTGTGAAGGTTTCTGCTGTCCTTCAGCCTTTGTTTTAGGTGCTTACAGCTCCTGCTTTATTATTTGAGGATTGAGAGGAGTTTAGGGTGAGAGGTACTCTAAGAAATCCCTAGTGTGCTCCCTAGAAAAAAAATTAGTGGAAATAAAACCTCCCAGTGAGTACAGATCTCCTCAGTAGCTGACAAAGCCCAGTAACCTGGCCTAACCCAGCTGCAGTATTTCTGCACTCGAAGAGCCACACCTTCCCCACACGTACACACACTGACATGCATGCGCACATGCACAACCCCACATGTGTACACACATGTGTACCCCTGCACAAACGCAACCCCAACCACCAAGGTGCTCTGGTATCGTGGGAATGTAAACCAAAGATATCAGAGGCTGCAAGGCCCAAGGAGAGTCCCTCATCACACCCCAAGCCAAATCCTGCACCATGACCTGCCACCCCAAGCCCCATAATGCCCCCTCCACCGAGGAAGGTCCCTCTGGGGTTACCTGCCGCCGAGAGCGAACTGCACATTCCTCCAAGGTCTCGGCTGCCTCTAGCTTGCCCTGGCGTCGGTACAGCGCACCCAGGTTCCTCAGAGTAGTGTTCACAGTTGGGCTGTAGTAATAGATGAAAGGTGACCAGGAGCCCTAGGGCCACCCCCTCCAGAGCCCACAGCTGCCCACAAAACACCTCTTACCTGCTAACCTTACACGCCTTGTACCAGCCACCATACTCAGCGTAAGGAGCACTGTCTCTGTGCTTGCTCTATAGGGTAAAGAGAGATGAGAGCCATTAGCCCCATGCCTACTGCCATTCTCTGGCCTGTGCTCGCCCACTGGGTGCCAGAGTCAGGCCACAGGCTGCACCCCCGCACCAGCCCAGCCTTGGAAACACAATGTGCAAACGCAGTGATGAAGCCCAGCAGGTTCCTGGAGGGAAAGCTGAAAGCCCATTTGCTGCAACAGATTTGGGCCACAAGTAGAAGTGATGTCCCCATCCCAGCAAGGAGCATAATCCCATCTCCTTGCCCCTTCCATGGTACCAAAGGCAGCAGGGACAACACAGCTCTGGAGGACATGACACCCCACCCTCCCCCAGCATGCAAAAGGGGGAAAAAAAAAATACCCCAGCCAACAAAAATCCCATAGGTATGCCACGCAGCATGGGCACTACACCCCTCAGCCATGGTGAGCAAAGGAATCAACCACATCCAAGCCTTCTGCCTACAAGGTCAGGCCTGCCCCACAGCAGCTCAGCCCACCTAGCTCCTCTTCATGCCCAGCCTTTGCACCCCAAAGCTGGATGGCTGGTCCTGCCACAGCCAGAAGCAAAGAGGCTGCCGGCCAGAGCAACAGGACAGGGGGCAGAGCTTGATGCTCAAGGAGAAAGATCTAGGGCCAGGACAACCCATTGCAGGGCACTAGCTGCTGGCCAGCATTGCCCTGGGTCAGTAGGGACCATGGCACCTGCAGGCAGGAATCGCCACTCCTGCAGAAGCAGGGTTGCCCGTCCACACACTGCACCCTGGTATGTGGCAAGCACTTGGGGGTGCACCATGCCCCTGGCTCTGCACCCACAGGACACACGGGCTGGGCAGGAAGCATCCAGCTCAGCCCCGAGCCCAAGGAGGTGCAGAGGGCCACTGCTCCAGAGCAGGAGCTTCCCTCTGGCAAGGGCTCTAGCCCAGAAGAAACTGTCTTCACAGGGAACATTTTTCTTACTCAGTCCCACAGCACTTCTCAGATCTGGAGCATCTCTGAGCCATAGGCACACGTGGGTTTCCTTGCGCCAGAGCCTACACAGCCTGGGCAGGCCCCAGGGACATGAGAGCTCAGGACTCAAAACACCTCTGAAGCTTGCATAGAGGCAGCCCTAAGGGGGTGGCTGAACCTGAAGGGAAAGGTGTCAAATCCCCCGGAGCAGAAAGAGCCTTGCAGGCCAGGGCTGCCATCTGTGCCCAAGGTCCTGCTGCTGGCATGAGCTGGCCTCTCCCTGCTGCCACTGAGAGCAGGGGGAAAGAGGGGTGAGGGGGGAAGAAAGAAAAAAAAAAAAAAAAAAAAAAAAAAAAAAAAAAGAGTGAAGCTCTGCGAGAGGGGTTTGATGCTTTTTAATAGGAGATGGGGAAACACAGCACAAAGCAGAGTGCAGCAGCTCCAGCCCCCGGGCTGGCAGTACAAGCAGGTCTGTGGTTACCACTGCCTGACCAGGAAGGCCATGCCAACCACGCTGTGCCATGGGGCATGGGCACAGCTGCCCTGGGGACAGGAGCCACAAGGGCAGGGAAAGAGGCTCAGCCCTTGCCCCAGGCTATAAAACAAATCTCACACCAACTGTAGGTCCCCGAGTCTGTTCTCTTGCCTCATAGCAAAGCTTGCATTATCTGGAGCATAGCTCCACACTACAACTATCTACTTTTGACCTCCTAGTTCTCCAAAGATACCATCAGAAGTGTCTCAGTCCCAGAGGGGGTAACGGGAGCCTGGTCTCTACTCCAACTTTGATTTCTCCTGCATAGGATGAATGCAAGTGTAATTTCTTTGCAGCACAGCCCTCACAGGGCAGCAACCAGAGCAGTGCAAGGCAGAGCTGAGCAGTGCCCTGCACTGGGGACCCCACGGAGCGGTTCAATGGGAAGACACAGCATACTGGTGGGAGGCAGCTGCTAGTGCCCTGCTCTTAGGACTTGTAGGATGGGACTGATAAGTCACTAAGCCAAGCCTGCCAGCCTGCTGTCTGAGCCCATGTAGGGATGGGGCCTGCTCTGAGGGCAAAGGAAAAGGAGAGAGACAGTGTCTGCTCCCGCTGCAGCTAGAGGACTAGACCAGAGCCCTTCATTCTGCTGCTTCATCCACCTGCCAAAAAGCAGGTGAGGTCTTAGGCTTGGGAAAAGCAGAGACAGGATGCTGCTGCATTTATCAGATGAGCACAGAGCAGGGCCTGGGCAACAGGAGCAACAGCTTCTTTGCCTCTCAGCCTAGTCCAAGGCAAGCACAACCCATGTCTATCCTCTTTCAGAGGCCAGCTAGGACATAGAACAGCTAGGGCCCGCCCTGTGCAGAGATCTTTTGCAGGAGGTTTGGCTCCATTTCCTAAGCAAGGTGACAGCAGCAGTTTCTTCTTGACCTCCATTTTTCCCCAGGCAGCCTTAGGGCTGCTTCAGAAGCAGGTTGTACTCTGGGTACTAGCAGCTCTTTGGAACACAGTGCCAAGACCCTGCAGTACAACCCTCTGCCATCCGCCATCTTCCATCATCTGCGTGTCCCAGAGGGATCACTAAAGCAAAAAGAGAGAGCATGCAGCCATGGCTGAGAGGCTGAACAACCCCCTGTCCCAGGAAAAGCATCAAGGTCTCTGATAGGCCTTCCCTCCCTGCTGCCCCAAGGAGCAGCCGTGCTCTCTCCCCTCTCTCCAGACCCCTCCTGGCCTTCATCAGTGGCCATGGCAGCTCTTCAGACTGCAGGATGGAGGGTCTGGCTGTGATAAGAGAGGATCAAACCCCCTGGATCTCCTTCCCCTCCCAGGGCTCTTGCTGCTATCAACAGGCAGCACCACCAGCTCAGACTCACCTTGCTCATCTCCTCTCTCTCCTCTGCATGCATCCAGATTGGCTTGTGTTCATCTGTGTGGGGAAGAATGCAAGACAGCTCCGCTTACCACCTCACCCTGTTGCTCTGCCACTTCCACTGCGGCTCTGCCTCCTGCACAGCCCAGCACTCTGTCCCCAGAGCCAGCAGCTCACCAGAGGGAAGTGACAAGGCTTCTAGATCCCTCTGGTCCCTGGGCCAGAGCCCCAAGAAAGGCAACCAACATTGCAAGGGCAGGACAGGGGAAGGAAGGAACAAGTCCTCCCATGGGGGAATACCTGTGCCAGGTGTACAGGAGAAACTTCAGTCTATGCCTGGGAACGATTGTGCCACTTGCTGTTCCTCCTTTTAGCCACAACTATTCCCAACCCAGTAAAGACTGGCAGCCAGAGCTCTCCAAGACCCCTTCTGAGAGAAGAGGTGGAGCAGCATAACACACTAGAATGGCAGTGTCTCAAGGGCTGCCCAAGTAGGGGCACTGCAAGGCATCCCTTCCCTCTGCCGGGGGATACCAGAACCAGCCAAGCCTAGGCTGAGAGGCTGAGAGCCAGGATACCAAACTGCTCACCCTTCCCCAGCCCCAACAGCTTCTGCTGTACAAACCGTCCACAGAGCCAAACTCCTTCACGTGAGCACGGGTAAGGATCTCCTTATACAGCACCTCTGCATCTTTGTATTTGCCTTGCTTCAGGTAACAGGAGGCCTGCAACCAAGAAAACAGCTCCAGCCCCACTGGACAACACAGATTAACTCTGCCCCCCTCTTGCAGCTCTCTCTCTGCGTCTTCCAAGCACCAGGCAATGCTCACCTTTCCCACGGCACCACTCCCCATCCCCACACGGCCTCTCCCCATGGTCTCACCAGATTGTTCTTGGTCTTGGCCACGTTGGGGTCATCAGGACCCAGGCAGCTCTCGTAGATCTCCAGGGCCCGGCAGTAATAGTACTCCACCTCGTCATACTTGCCCTGGTTCTGGCACAGCAGGGCTAGATTGTTCAGCTGCTTGGCCACATCAGGATGGTCTTTGCCTAGGACCTAGGTAAACAAAAGAAGAGAAGCCGCAAAAAGTCAACACTTAAAGACTGCAGCGGACTCCTGGAGTTAGTGGACACTGTAGTCCCTCCAGGACATGCCTATGTCAGACAGGAGCCGAGGACTAGGGAGATGGAGAAATTTCAGCTTCCATCTCCTGGCAGGCCTCTCTAAGCTGCAAACACTGGAGAGACAGGAAAGGTGGTGGCAGAATCATCAGCCAAAGAGACTAGGTAGGTCGTAGATCTGCCAGGTGCAGCAAGGTAATGGGGGAAAACCCTCAGGGAGAGCTGGAAGGAAGGAGAACATGGGAGACCAGTACCTTCTCACGGATCTCCAGGGCTCGCTTACACAGTGGCTCTGCTTCTTTGTACTTTCCTCTCTTGCCGTAGAGAACAGCCAGATTGTTCAAAGTTGCTGCCACCTACAGAGACATAAGCTTCTCTGTGAAACAAAGCAGAATCCAGTGGGACCAAACAAGGGGTGCGAGCAGCAGTAACAGTGACTGTCCCATTTCCTTCATGCCTGCAGTACAGCTGCTTCTGAAGAGAAGGAGATCCAGAGGCAGAAGGCTACCCTGCCTACATCAGAGAATCCAGAAGCCAATTCCTGACAGGCCATACTGAACAAGACAGCAGGAAATACTGAAGCAGTAAAACAGAGCCCCACACCATGTGAACAGCACCCCTCACATCACAGAGCACACTGCTGCCCTTGGTAGTGAGGCTGCAGACACACCATAAGGGCACCGTTCTATCCCCAGTGGCACCCATAGGTCAAGGGAAGTGACTGAAAGAGGAGGGAGACACTCACCGCTGGGTGGTCTTTGCCCAGAGTCTTCTCACGAATGGAGAGAGCATCATTCAAGAGGTGTGCTGCCTCTTTGTATTTATTCTGATCCCTGCAGTGCAAAGCCAACCAGTTATTCAGGATTTGGACACCACAGCAAGCAGAACTGTGAGCAACAGTCCTCCTTCCGAGAGAACCAGCCCCCCACAGCCCTTTCATTTCTCCATTCCTCCCTATCTTAGCCAGTCCCTAGTTATATCAGGGAGTTTGGCAGTCCAAATACCTCATCTGTGCCAAAACCTTTTTGAAGGGCAAACCACTGGAAGCTGGGCAAGTTCCATGTCACCAGAATGTGCTGTCCTGGTAAACAGGAGAGGCAGAGAGCTCTCCTAACCCAGTCCTGCCCTCCCCACCATGCTCACCTGTACACTAGTGCCAGGATGTTGAGCATTGTGGCCACATCAGGGTGATCGTGGCCTGATGTCTTCTCCAGGTCCTCCAGTGCCTGCTTGCAGAGCGGCACAGCCACCTCATAGCGTCCCTGTGAGGCGTACTGGATGACAAGGTTGTGGAGGGTGCGCAAGCGTGCAGGAATCTCATATCCTCCCTGCTGGGCAGCTGCCACTGCACTGCTGTGCTGGTGGGGCACTGCAGGCACAGAGGAATAAACAGGGGCACAGTTGGCACAGCAGGCTTGAACAGAGACAGCCAGCAGCCATGCATGAGCAAACACTTACATCCAGGACCATGCTCCTCCTCCTCGTTCGGGAACAGATCATCCAGAGAGTCCTTGGTGGAGTCGCCCTCCTTCTCCTCCTGAGAGGATGGGAATCACAATACTGTTGGGTTCTCAGAGGAGACAGCAGCAGCCTGGGCTGAGTCAGCTGCCAAACTCTCCTCTCTGCTGCAGCCCACCAACACCCTCAACTTCCCCTGTTGTCTCTGCCACCATCTTCCCCCCACCCCAACAAAACTAATAAAGCCAAATTTCCCCAGCACATCCTGGCATGCTACTCCGTGTTCTTCCAGAGACTCTGCCCCATGCAGGCTCCCTTTAGTTACAGGCATTGCTGTGCACGGTAGCTGGGAAAGGGCAAAATCCAGGGCAACACTATCATACCTAGGCAATCCTGCTGGTCCAACCTCCCCACCCCCAAAAGGTGTCTGCTCGACAGGATTAGGACGTACCGAAGGTGACACATCCTCATCATACTTCTTCAGCTGGTTCATGAACTCAAGGTGTTTCTTCTCCTCCTCCAGCTGAGCCACAGTTTGTTCACTGCGCTGCAGCTTCTGCTGGGTGTTGGCAAGCTCATCGCGCAGCCACTGATTCTCCTGGCACAGTCTCCGCACCTGAGCACGCAGCTTCTGCTTCTCTGACTCCACAGCATTCAGATGGTTGGACAATGCCATCATCACCTTGTCAAGAGTCCCAGTCAGTAAGTACCACAATCTTGTATCTCCCTCACATGCATGCTTAGGGCCCACCCTCAGGGTCACGCTGGCCTTCTACACTCAGCCCCTTGCTGCCCCTGCAGCTTATGGGGAATGGCCACATGCCCACCTTCCCCTGTCCGTCCTGAGTAACACCTAGAGAGTCACCCACCACTCTCACCTGAGCTTCTCCGAGCCCCAGTTCAATCATCTCCACTGACTTGCGGAGGAGGTTGGATTTCTCATGCACAAGATTGGCTTCTTCATCTTTCTTCAGGCACTTGATGGTCTCCAGCAAGCTGTGCAGGATGGAGTTGTGTTCATTCTTGAGTGCCTCCAGCCCTTGCATCACCAGCTTGGTGTTGGAAATGATCTCCTCTTGGCTCAGCTTGTCCAGTTTCTCTTCCCTTGGGTACACCATGGTGGACATAGTCCTGCTCCTGCAGCCCTACGCAGAAAGGGAGACAAAACCTGAGCACCTCAGTGCTGTTTCAGAGAGGCACAACCAGACACAAGTGTCACAGCCTCCTTCAAACAGCCAGAGACAGCTTTCAACTGGTTGCCCACTCTAAGTCCTTCCCCTTCATCTTCCTCTCTCCCTTTGGCAGCAGGCAGCTGTCAAGGCACATGTCTCCGCTTTTGTGGCACGGAGTGCTGGCAACCAGTCCAGGTGGCACACGTGGACAGGAGACAAAAAGGCTAGAATCAGTGCTGACCTCCAACACCCCCACGCTCCAAGCAGCAAGGAAAGCTGATTTAGCTTCCATTTAAGAGCAGAGATTTGTAGTCAGCAGCTGGGGTTGCAATGCGTACACCTCCTGCCCACAGACCACTGATGCAGGGAGGCTGTCAGAGCTCAGCACCCCTTCTGACTGCAGAAGAAAGGGAATAGAAAGTGGAGGGACGCCAGCTCAAAGCTTTCTGCTTCCTCGATGGAAAATCTCCTGGAAGAGCATCTCTCTGACAGGGAGGCATTAGTGGCCTTACTGGGCCAAACAAAAAATTCCCTGACTAGAAGAGTACACCCTGACAACGCCAGCCCCGGCACAGAACGGCCATTGTGGCGATAAGGGACATAACATCGCCAACATGCACTGAATCACGCCTGTGTGGGAAAGCTTAGATACACCAACTGCTACAGTTACACTAGTGTAACCCTTGCGTGGGTGTCAGCTTGAAAGACTAACAGCTTTCCCAGCTTCATTCGCCCTGCTGCCAGCCCAAGGACTCCTCAGGATGGCATAAGGACTCCATACCCCTTCCCTGTCCCATTCCCCCCAGATATACACAAGCTACTGCCTTTGCACAGGGACACCAAGTGCCACAACCCACAACGTTAGTGTGGCTGCAAGATCTCTGCATAGAAAATCCAGGAGCTAGGGAAGCACAGCAGGCCAGAGGGAGAGAGACATAAAAGCAGGCAAGACCTCTTATAGCGGGTTGACAGTACGCTGGCTGCTCCACGACTCATCTAACCTCAGCGATGGTAGGAAATCTACCACCCACCTCGCTATGGGTCACTCTAAGGCCAGCCTCCTGCAGGGCTGAAGGCAGCCAGCTGCGATGCCCTGTGCAGGCAGCACCTGCCCAGCAGCACCTCCTTGCTGCCTGGAGCTGGCAGGAGGCACTGCAACCTCAGCACCCAGGGCCTTGCTGGCAGGGAGCTGGCAAACTGCCCAGGCACTACGCAGGAGGAGGTGGGGGAAGAACTGCCAATAGATTTGTCTTTGTCCTCCTGCCGGACCCACCTCTAGCACGGTTTGAGCTCTTTGTTCGGCAGCAGCCTTGTAGCCTGGTTTACTGAACAAGCAGAAATGCTGCCCCACGTACCCGAACAGAGAGAGCAGAGCTCCTCTTCTTGGCAGGGCTCTTCTCCTCCCCAGCTGTGTGCTCTGCCCAGGGGGGCTCAGGGCAATCCCCCAGCTCAGCTACCACTATCCCTGACTGGGAGTGGGCCCTGAGCAATAGACAGGTCCAGTTTCTTCCTCACTGCAGCACTGAAAGTGAAGATAGTGAACAGTGCTGGGGCAGTTGCTATAAGTACACACATCTCATTATACACACCCATTTCCTCTTCTAGCACCACTCTTCCAGAAGTTCCTTGAGTTGTTTTATAGGCCTGAGCTCTCCTCTCAGCTCCTCTTTGGTTTCTGTTCCAGTGATGCACATCCGTCCCTCAAGAAGGGCAGCAAACTTGACACACAGCAGAGACCTTATTGAACCTCAGCAGGGTAAAACCACTTCATGTCTCTTGAAGACTGGGTTCCCATTCATACCTTTGGGCAAGAACTGAGTCCTCCCCACCTACCCCAGAGTCACAGTGCTGACTTCATGATCACATTCACTTCATAATCCAGCATCAGCACCAACCCTGAGCTGTACTTTGCTCTATCCTTCACTTTTGGGTACCTGCCACACTCCACATGCATTTTACACTGAAAAGTCTCATCTGGACTGTGATGTTTCCCAGTTTGCTTTACTGAAGACTATATGATAAGAATGGCATGAAAAACCTTGCTAAGATCAAGACGGAGGGCATAGGCTACTGTTTCAAAGAAAAGGTCTGTTGAGAGTTGGCTGCCACTCATATCCAGTCTTCCAAACTGATTCCCCAGGAACTGGCAGCTAAGCATTCTGGTCCCTAATTCCCCTGGTTATTCTTTTTCCCCACCTTTATAACACATCTAGGGGAGCGATTGAGTGCTAAAGCAACAAGGGAAGCTCTGCCTAAGGCAGACTTCTGTGGGTGAGCACAATTCAGGAAGAGATGTGCAATGATTCCCAGCTCCAGAGGAAGACACTGGCAGCCCAAAGGACACTAGCGCTGCCACGTCTGGCAAAGCACTGTTGTCCTGCTCTGAAATGGGTCCAGGAACACTCAACAGGCACTTATCTGCTTCCACAGAAGCCAAGGTAACAACTGCTAAAGGGTGAAACGGCCCCGTCACTGGTTTCAGCTCATAAGAAAACACAACCCCAGACTCAGAAACAGGGAAATCAAGAAGTGAGAGTCCTCTGGAGCATAGGCAGTACTTGGGACACAAGGAGATTCCCCAGGAGCAGCCTCATACCCAGCATACGACAAAACTAGAGCTCTGCCCTAAGGCTCACACAGCTGGGCAGCACAAATGCCTCTTCATCTGCCTCTGTGTACTGGGTCAGCTGTGAAATGCCGACAGTTTTCATGGAAGCATTACTTACGTCCATACAGAGATCTTGTTGCTAACTTTAAAAAGTACAATACAAACGCATTGGGAAGAGGAACATGTTACAAATCATGATAAGAAGCCACCAGAGCTTGCACCTTGCCAGATAACAGAGTCAGACAAGACCCAGATCCATAGAAAATCAGCCTCATTAATTCCACTGTTCACAGAACTACTCCTCTAGTGAGAAATTGCTGAGCTGTGTGTTAAACCACCAGTGCCTCTACTGCAGCAACATCCTGTCTTTCTTCAGCCCTTCCAGCAGAAAAAGCTTAGAGCATTTCACAGTCCCCACAATCAACTTGTTTTTCAGAATGGTAAAGATTTCAGACTGAGAAAGGAAAACAATAAAAATGTCCTGACCCATAGCACACCAGACTCGTCCTATCCTGCAACTGCATCCTCGGATCCTCAAGACATACCAATACAGGCTCCTCTTCTCTCACTAGCTGTGCAAACACCTCTACACAACTCTGGTCTTTCTCCCCTAGGACGATATCCTAGAAGCACAGCTCCGCCAGGCACCAACTTCCAGTGTTCAAGGGTGGACAGGGGATTGTCCAGGCTGGACACAAGGTGCAAAACCTGAGAACGGCACACGGGCTGTTCACTTCCAAGTACCAGCAAGAAAACAAAGAGAAGACTGCAGAAAAGTCACTTAAATGCTGCTACCTCTTGCACAGCAAAGAAAAACAACAAACACTGGTGGGAACTGACTTATTATCCATCCAAAGTGACAATTCTTTCCTACAGAGCCTTATTTCTAGCTCTCCCCAGTGCTGGCAGGTCTACACTCAGTGCCCAGCCCTCCAGAGAGGAAACACGCTCTATGGCAACCGACGCCAAGGTCAGGCAGACTGAGGCTGCTGTATAAGCACTGCTCCTACTCCCACACATTCAGTAAAGGGCACTGAGCGTCCCTTATCGAGGCAGAAAATGCACTTGGAGGTTCCTGCAGAGAAGAGGGGAGACACCATCATTTGCCTTTGGCAGGGAGAAGCTCAGACTGGAATAGGAAGAACAAATGCTTTTCCAATGAGTTCCTCAGGAGCTGGAGCGCCCAGCTCCTACTTTACCCTGCTGCATTCCTCACAGCTCTGCAGGTGTCATGGCCCAGGTCTCCACCAGCATGTTTCTGCTCTAGTTGGCACGTCTTCCCTATTTACAGTGAGCTGCTAGAATAGCCTGGCTTTCCGGCAACACCCATCTCATCTCCCCTCCCCTGCTCCCATTTGGAGGAGTGCTGCAGGAAGACAGAGACAGGGAAGGAACATGCATGCACTGAGCTTTGTGGCAGTTGCAGGAATCAGCTGGGAATCCATCAGCTAGCACATCCTGCCAGGCAGAAACCTTCCTCCTGTATTCAAGTGCATAACCAGGAAAACACTGAGCATCAGCAATTTCAGCAGCCCACTTTTCTGCCTCTGAAAACTGCTCCAACATGCAAGAGCTTTAAGAAGAAAGAGCTGGAAGCTTCACTGCTTCTATCTTAAACCCACAACAGAAACAAGGATGCCAGACTAAATTGGTCCAAGTGAATCTTAAACCTTAGATTATGATGCCTAATGCTAGAAGACTATCGAGAGCAAAAAAAAATAAGCACCAGGGAAATCAGGAGTCATCTACAATAGGACAGAGACTTCAGGTCTACACATGCCTCAATAAATTCAGTTCCCTTCACTGTCTCCCCACGTGTCCCTGGACCAAGTGTATGTGAGACACAGGGTACTGTCACAACTTGCACAAGCGATACTGTCAAGACAATAAATGCAGCTTCCTTCAAACTACAGACGGCCTGCCAGCACTTTCTGCATAGAAGTGGGCACAGATTTTTAGCAGCAAACTCTTCTGTAGGAGAAGGTGATCTAAGGATATGGTAGTTGCAGAAAAACAGCTGGGTTCTGGAAAAAAGCTTCCTGCAGAAGAGACTAAATCTGGCCCATAGCAAGAATGAGTGACCATGTTTGAGAGACAGATAGCAATGGTAGCATTTAGAAATGGAAACACAGGGCTTCAAGTCTTATTTTCACAATAATTATTCCGGCCTCATGCTGTAAGACATGCTCTTGCTACCTGGAGAAACAGCACGGTTGTGTATTTGGGAAGCAAAACAACTTGATGAAAGCAGGGAGGGGTGGGTTTTTTGGTGGGGGTTTTTTGGGTTTTTTGTTGTTGTTGTTTTTTTTGTTTTGTTTTGTTTTTTTTCCCCTTTGGACCTCTGCCAGCTCATTACTGTTAAACAACAGAATAAAGGGTCTCTGGAAAGACTGGTTGACCTCCAATGAAGCTAGAAGTGAGTTCGCCCATATACAGCTGAGTCTCCACTCCTAACGGATACTGCAACAAAACCTAGACCTAATAACTTGGATGCTGAAACGTAAAATAAAAGCAGTAAAAAGCAAACAGAGTGCCAAGGCTGCAACCATCACAGAGGCTGTGTCATGAGCACAAGATTTCTCCTTATTTTGATACCATAGTGTCAGAAAGCAAACAGAGACTGTTGGAGACTACAGTCAGCTGTGCAGAGCCTCCGAGGCTTCCACTACACACCCAGGACATACTGACACTGCCAGGAAACTTGCACACTGCCACACCACTGCCAGAGAGCCACTGTGTTCAGCGTCACCGCCCCAGGCCACCTGCAACAGAGCCATGGAAAAGGGACAAACTGGTGCTGCTGAGCTGCACATCCGACAGTCAGCATTTCCAGAGCCGCTCCAAGATGGGTAAAACAAGATATATAATCAGCTCTGTATGGTGCCCAAGAGCTTCACAGCTAAGAGCAGCTGCACACACACATGTTAAGGCTTTAGAAACAAAGGCAAGAGAAGGATGTTTTGCAAATGAAGGGACAGATGGGTGTGCAGTCAGCTTCAGGGTAACGTCAAGAACTGCAACATGAATAAGAGCCAGAAATTAGAGGGCAAATGCTGGACTCATAAAAGGAAGAGCTGGTGGAATAATTGCAGTATATGGCTCCATCCTGGGATACGTGCCTGCTGAGGTTCACATGAGGCACCAAGCAGGAATGGTGTCTGTGATGCCTGTTACTGCTGCCAGAAATGCCTGGTACATCTTATGCTCCCTTAGAGCCACTAAGAACACACAAAGAGGAGATCAGTCAGGGGTCAGCACCCTTGGAGTTCATACCCAGCATATCTCTGAGCTGCAATCCCAAAGCCAAAAGATGTCCCTCAAACTCTGATGTGCATGAGGTCCTCTGCCACCATTTGTCTCTGGCTCCTGAGTTTCTCCACCCTACCGCCAAAAAAGGGGGCACCTAGAGCCCCATCTTCTGCTCAAAGTTGTTTCCCAACCCCAGCCTCCAGCCTGCACTTTTCTTGCACTGCAGACAGTCTAGAGAGTCAAACCAACACACATGTGACTCCAAGTACCATAGAGAGAAGTTGTGTTGCAACTTCCTCCCCAATAAAAGAGTCTGGCTGTTGTACTACTTGGAAGGGATGCCTAGAGGTCTCTTAGAGGTCTCTGGTCCATCCCCTCGCTCAAAGCAGGTATCTGATCAGGTATCTGTGTCTAGTCAAGGGTTGAGTATCTCCCAAAATGGTGATTCCACAAGCTTTTCATGTGGAAAAGCCCTGTCCCATGGCTTAACCATCCTCATGTGGGGGGGGGGGGAAATCTGAATTCCTTAGATAAACTCCTTATTTCATTTGTCTTTGCTGAACACCACTTCAGGACAAAGGGGACAGGCACCACAGCACTAGAAACTGACCCTAGGCCCAGAGGAAAGGAATGCAGCACATGCTTCCTTTCAGCAGGGTCCCATGAGGACAGGGTACCTCTGTCCCAGAGGAAGAGAGGGAATGCAATCCACCTCCAGCAGCAGAGCAGGGAGGGGAGGCAAGAAGCTGTCTCACCCACATTCTCCCATACCCAAAACACAGGACTCTCCTTAGCATCCAGGCACCCCCTCACATGGTTTTAAAGCCAATCTCTAAGCCCAGAAAGCCTTCACCCAACCAGCTTCCCCAAGCTTTAGAGTCATGCATAACTCAGTACAAGTTGACTGTACTGTTGGAAACAGCCCAGCCCTCCCTATGCCCTAGACAGGGATCAAGGCCAGGATTGCTTCTTTCGGCAGCAGCAGCTGACACATGCCAGCTCTAGCTGAGTGCGAAGCTCCGGGGGTTTTTTTCTAGATACCGGAAGCCCTGTGTTGGAAAAGCCTGTGCTAGCCAGCAGGCTGCAAGAGCCCCAGGGGCTTTTAACTAGGACTAAGGAACTAGATTTGCAGCTCAAGTGGAAGGGCTCTCCTGCAAGGAGATAGGAGGCTCCCTTCTTGCTCTTTCCCTTCAGCACTAAACACTCCTCTCTGTCCCAGAAGCTTCAGCTCCCCACCACCTACAATCGCAAACAGAAAAACGCAGTGTAGCATAACCTCCCTGAAACCTAGGGCAAGGCGGTGGTAAGCTGGCTTTACAGGGACTTGGCCACAGCGACTCAGGTTCACATCACTACAGAAAGGACCTGGGAGCTTCCCATCCCCCTCCCGCTTTCCAGCCCATAGCTGGAAATGGCAAGTCAAAAGCCACTAGGGTTTGTTCTGATTGACCAGAGCCAACCAATTCCAACACCAATTCCTGTGTTACCAAAGCATGATGCAATTCCAATGAGCATATGTGCTCTGAGGAAGACAGAGGGAGATGGTCTGGTTGGTTTTATATCAGATCACTTATTCCTTTCAAGACCAATTCATTAGCGAGCAAAGAATACAGACATTGGAGGCAACAAGGGTTAAAAAAAACCCAACAAAACAACCAACCAAAACAAAACATCACAAACACATGCCATTAGCAGAAAGCCATTTTGCTCCTTATTGCAGTTCATGCTGTTTACAACCCCAGCTGGCCAGGGAAACATGCACCTTTCAGCAGGCCTTGGAACCAGAACAGCAGTCTTCACCACCTCCACCAGCAAGCTTGTGCTAGCACCTCCAGATTAGCTCATAAGACCTTGTTTTTAAACTCTTGCTCGTGTCTGCAGCAGCTCACCAAATCCATTCTGCATCTGCTGTGCCTGGGACTACAGTGGGAGACCATTAAAACCTGTTTCTAGGCTAGTGGAGACAAGAGCTAAGCAGCTGGAACAAAGCCAGGACAAGCATCTCTTTCTAGCTTCAGAATCTGATTGGGAGTCTGGCTCTATAAAAGACAGAGTGAGAGCCATTACCTTGCCCTGACAGCATGAAGTAGCATTAAAGCAGGCAGAATAATTCCCAAGAGCCAGTGCCTCTGCAGGCATCTGTCTAATGTGAGGGCTATGCACTGGATGTGCCTCAGGAGTATGGGAGATTGCCAGGATGCAGCTGGGACCAGCAAGTGCCCTGGAGCCACTCTGTGTACCCTGAGGGGCTCTGGAATGCCCACACTCCCTCCATGGTGTACCTGGGGCAGCTGCAAAAACCAGCTGACTGCAGGCTGCAAGACTGAACTATTATTTCCAGAAGCAAACGGGTCTTGTAAACCGTAACAAGGCAGCCAGATGCACAGAGACAAAGCTCTACCTGCATAATAAGCAAAGGATCTGTTTTACCTCTGGCTCCCCCCACCAGCTGGAGTTCTTTGAGGAGCTACGTCGCTCCTTCCTAGCAAATCAAGCCTTTATCCAGCAACTC
Source organism: Balaeniceps rex (assembly GCA_013401315.1). NCBI lineage: Eukaryota > Metazoa > Chordata > Aves > Pelecaniformes > Balaenicipitidae > Balaeniceps > Balaeniceps rex. The sequence continues at coordinate 24,289 of VYZW01052343.1, forward strand.
TGCCAAGGTCAAAATCTTGCCACGTGTCCTTTGTGCCCCGAGAGCCATTTTGGTATTTGGGGTTAATGGTGTTGTTCCTACCTGGACATTCCTCCAAAACAGCAGATGAGAGAACACGCGCTTCCTGCTCCTTCTGCCAATTACAGCAAAGCTCAGCCATGTTTATTTACCCTGTGTCTGAGCTGGCCAGATCTTTGACCCAATGTGTGCTGAACACCACCCTCCTTCCCCTCACGCAGAGGCGGGTGCTTTCCATGTCTCCAAGGTGGCACGGGAGACAGGAGACCAAGGGCACTAGAGGAGACCCTAGCACAGAGCCGCAAGAGAGTGCCAGATGCCAGCTATGCGAGACACAGGGAAGCCTGCGGTTGCTGGTAATGTGCCGCTGCCTCCCACCATTGTGCAAATTTTTCCCGGCTGCCTGGCCAGAGCATTCTGCTGCAACGCCATCCCCCAGCCCTTCTTCAGACACCTCCTCCCAGCTGCATCCTCTCCCTCCCAGAAGCTTACCAGCAATTGTCCCCCCCGCCCCCCAACCTTTGGTAGGATGCACCTCCACTTTGGAACAGCTTAGTAAGCAGTTTATTAATAGGAGGAAGGTTTGGGGGGACACAAGGCTCCGAAAGTTTGAGAGCCATTGCTGTATGCTAGGAGCTGCCTCCATCATCGTTTCTCTGGCTTTGTCTGGCAGCAGGAGGCACGCCCGCTGCGTATCCTTGGGACAAGCAAGCCAGAGAAACCCCTTCATCTCTCCTCAGTATCACCACAGAGAAATTCTGTGCCCACCTGGCTAACTGTAAGCTTCCCAAGGAGAACAGTTTTCATCAGCTCTGCCCGAAATCGCACTTCAAAGCGGTCCTTTGTTACAGAACGGCTGGGCACCCTGCCCGTCTCAGTCACCGGATGGGAATCCTCCCCCACCCTGCACTGCAGAGGAGCGGTACCTGGCTGCCTGCAGCGGCTTGTCCAGCGTTGGCACTCCCGGAAGCCCCAGCGCCACGGAGAAGCGCAGGCCGCGGCGATGCACGGCTCCCACGGCGTCTGCCGCGCTGCCCTCCGGTTCTAGCAGGAGCGCAGGCACCAGGCGCTCAGCAGCCAACCACGCTGCAGCAGGGGGAGGGGAGGAGATGCAGCCAGGCTCCAGAAACAGGACAGTCGGACGCTCTCCTGGGAGCGCAGAAAGCGCCACGCATGCCAAGCCCAGGGCTCCCTCCTTGGGGACCGACGGGAGCACCAAGGAGCAGAGCAGAGCCCCCAAGCTGCTGCCGCACGCTCCCCAAGGGGCTCTACCCCACCACCAGGCTCCTGTCAGACAGCCAATGTCGCCCCCGCCCTACACCCAGCTAGATCTGCTCCATCCTACACTCGATCTTGTGGTGAAAGGTTTTACATCCCATTTGGTATCACCCTCACCTGTATCCCCGCTGCTGATCCCGTCCAAGCCTCTAAAGCCAAGCAGGTGGAGCTGCAGAGAACCCTCCAGCTGTGTGATCGCTATTGCTGTGCCCGCAGAAATGGGCAGACACAGGACAAGATTGCTGGGAGTCCTACTGTGTCAGCACTGCGCAGTGCAGAGCTGGGCCAGGCACCGCCTGGAAGCATTCCTTTGATCTCTAGATGCTTTACGCAGGGAGAGGACAAATGCCACAGCATCACAGCATCCAACATAGCCGGTGGGTTGTTGCTACAACCATCCCATCCACGGTAACATGCAACCTTCACAGTGCTCTCTACAATGTTTCGGGAGGCTCTGGAGGCACGCTGTCCCCAGCTACCTACATCTGCTGGAGCCAGTGCTTCATTGGGATTCCTGTGCCTCCCCACAGGGTCCCCCAGAGGGGGAAGGGCTTCAGGTGTCCCAGGAGGAAGCCCAGCCATGTTGACACGCAGGCTCTCTCTTGCCTCATCTCACAACACACACTTCTTCACTAAAGCATCTTACTGTTCTCCCTTCTCTAGCTCTGGAGGGCAAACCTGGCTGGCTGTGGGGCACGCACGGTTAAAAAAAATCCCGCAAGTTACATAGCAGGAGCACAAACATGTATCATTTGTCTTACACTGAAAGCCATTCCCGGCAGTGAAGACACAGCCTAATTATAGAGCAGTGAATCCCGCAGTCTGTGCCCACAGCACCCTGGAAACAGCCACGACCGGGACTTCAGGCTGTCCACCGCTGTTATAAACACCCGCCTCCCTCGGGGGCTGCCGGCCCCTGCCAGCCTTCCCTGCCCGGCAGGCAGGAGCACAGGCAGCAAGGCAGCTGGTCCTGCCTGCAGGGGGGCTGAGAGCACAGGAGCCTGGGGTCCCAGTGCTGCCCGAGGAGGGCAGGAGCCAGCGGGGCCCCCCGAGCCAGGGGCTCGCCCTGGTGCCGGAGGGGGCCGGGTCCCGCCGGCGCAGGGCACACCCCGCCGGCTCCAAAGTCCGCAGGAGCGGCGCCCCTTACCGCCGACCGCGCCACCGGGCGGGAGCGCGCCCCGACAGGCAGGGTCGCCGCGGCCCGCCGGCTCCGGGC
>VYZW01052344.1:0-20910 GCA_013401315.1 Balaeniceps rex
CCCCATCCCCTCTTCCCCCATCCCTGCTGTCCCCCAATGCTCTGCCCCCCCAATCCGCTGCACCCCAACCCTCTGCTCCCCAGGACCTCAAGGGCCAGTACTGGACGGATGATGACTCCGACGGGGACAATGAGTCCGAGGAGTTCCTCTACGGCGTCCAGGTAAGCGCCATGGGCGCCGGGTCCCATGAGTGCCAGGTCCCATGGGTGCCATGGGGGGGCTCAGGGACCCCCAACCTGCGCCCGGTCCCAAGTGCAGGGCTGTGAGTGGGCTCCAGGTCTGATGGTGCCACGGGGTGCTGTGCTGCAGGGGACCTGCGCCGCCGACCTGTACCGTCACCCGCAGCTGGATGCCGACATCGAGGCCGTGAAGGAGATATACAGCGAGAATGCTGTGGCCATCAGGTGGGTGCACGTGCCAGCCCCTGCACCCAGCCATGCCATCACAGGGCACACAGCTGTGCCATTCCCAAGGCACCTGGCCATGGCATCACCACGGCACCCATCTGTGGCATCCCTGGGCACTCATCTGTGCCCTTCCCAGGGCACCCAGACATGGCATTCCCAGGACATCCAGCTGTGGCAACCTCGGGCACTCAGCTGTGCCATAGCCAGGGCACATGGCTGTGGCATCCCCAGACACCTGTCCATGCCATCTCTGGAGTGCTTGGCCATGATATCCCCAGGCACTCAGCTGTGCCATAACCGGGGCACCTAGCCATGGCATCACCGGGGTACCCAGCTGTGGCATTCCCAGGGACCCAGCCATGCCATTCCTGCACACCCAGCTGTGCCATCGCTGTGGCACCCAGCTGTAGCATCCCTGGACACCTGGCTGTGGCATGCCTGGGGCACCCGGCTGCGGCATCCCCAGGCACCCAGCCATGGCATCACGAGGGCACCTGGCCATGGCATCCCTGGGCACCCGACTGTGGCATCGCTGGGCACCTGGCTGTGCCATACCCAGGCACCCGGCAGTGCCATCCCTGGGGCACCCAGCTGTGCCATATCCAGGGCACCCAGCCATAGCATCACTGGGGCACCCAGCTGTGCCATCCCTGGGGCACATGGCTGTGGCATCACTGGGGCACCTGGCTGTGCCATCCCCAGGTATGCCACTGTGCCATTGCCAGGGCACCCAACTGTACCATCCCTGTGGCAGCCAGCTGTGCCATCCCCAGGGCACTTGGCCATGCCATCCCTGGGCACCCGTCCACAATCCAGGCGCTCTCCCCATGCCATCCTGGTCTCAGAGGCGCACACTCTTGATACACGGGGAGCCACACATGCCCATCACCACCCCACAAGCCTGCCCACCCCGGCACAGTGGGCACCGGGCAGTGGTTCCGGCACCGTGCCAGCCTCACCCCATCCCTCCACCACGGCACTGCGTGTCTTCGCAGGGAGTATGGGACCATCGACGACGTGGACATCGACCTCCACGTGAACATCAGCTTCCTTGATGTGAGTCCCTGGGGTGCCCCTGCTGGCTTTGGCACAGGGAGGGAGGGGACATGCGCCCAGGGGATCCTCAAATTTCCCTTCCTGGCTGGGGATCCCCGCGGCTGTGCCGAATCGCGGCTCTCCCTCGGCAGGAGGAGGTGGCGACGGCGTGGAAGGTGCTGCGGACGGAGCCCATCGTCCTCCGCCTGCGCTTCTCCCTCTCCCAGTATCTCGATGGCCCCGGTGAGTGGGGACAGGCAGGACACAGTGTCCCCGCATGCCCTCGGGACAGGGACAGCGGTGGCACCGACTTTTTGTCCTCCTCTCTCTCTCTGCAGAACCATCCATTGAGGTTTTCCAGCCTTCCAACAAGGAGGGCTTTGGGCTGGGTCTGCAGCTGAAGAAGTAAGAGCCGAAACACAACGGGCACCAAAGGGTGGTGGGTGGAGTGGGCCATGGGGTCACCATTTTGCCCCAAAACTGGACAGGTGCCACATGTTCCCCTGCCACTACCTTTTACCTGCCACACAGCCCCGTGACGGGCTCACCGCCATTTTTGGGTGGGGAAGAGGAGGAGCTGCATGGCATGGACCACCTATGCACCAGGCTCAGTGGGCACTGAAGCACCCATGGGTGCTGGCATCCGACTCGGGCACCCATGCCACCTCTCTGCCAGGATCCTGGGCATGTTCACGTCCCAGCAATGGAAACATCTCAGCAACGATTTCCTGAAGACCCAGCAGGAGAAGCGGCACAGTTGGTTCAAGACGAGTGGCACCATCAAGAAGTTTCGTGCTGGCCTCAGCATCTTCTCCCCCATCCCCAAGTAAGACCCTGATGGTGTCCCCAAGGGACCAACCCTCTGTACCCTCATCCTGGGTGGCTGGGGACCTGGCACCATGCCTCAGTTTCCCCACTCACCCCTTGGATGCTGCTGCTCCCTGCCAGACCCAAGAAGGTGAAGGTTGCTCCCAAAAACGAGCCGAAGGGTGAATTCGGTGCTGAGTGACAGGGGAGTAGGGGACAGTGACAAAACAGGGAGCTCAGTGGGATTCTGTGTCCGCAGGTCTCCCAGCTTCCCCGTCATCCAAGATTCAGTGCTGAAGGGCAAACTGGGCATCCCTGAGGCTCACGTCAACCGCCTGATGAACCGCTCTGTCTCCTGTACGGTGAAGAACCCCAAGGTGGAGGTTTTCGGCTACGCTCCCCCCAGCACCCAGGCAGGTGTCGCCCCCTTCAACATCCTGGTGGGTGCCTCCCCGCCTTGGGGTTTGCTTTCCTCTCCTTTCCCTTCCCGGATTCCCAGGGGCTGCTGCAGGGTCAGAATGCTTGTCGTGGGGTGGTGGGACCCCCTTGGGTTGGGGGGAGGCCCTGTGGGGCTGTGTCCCCTGTGCCTAGTCCTCAGCACCCTTGGGTGCTGGGGGGCAAGCTGGGACACTGGCTGTGGGGTCCTGTGGGGTTTTGCCCCCCTCTTGGTGCCACGTCCCTGATGCAGCTGCGTCCCCGGGAGGGTGTTGGCATGTCGGGGGTCCCACTGTGGCAGGGAGGGTTGTTCAGGGCTGCCGGTGCCACGCTGAGGTGGGGGTGCGTGGGGGAAATGGGATAACGCAGCTGGCTCCGCTCCGGCTCTGTCGCAGGTCGGTGGCCACTGCAAGAACGTCCCTACGCTGGAGTACGGCTTTCTTGTCCAGGTGAGTGTTCTGCATCCAGCTCAACCCCATCCCATTGCCCGGAGCATCCTCCCGCCGTCCCATGTCCCCCTCATCCCCATCCCACTGCCTAGAGCATCCTCCCACTCATCCCACATCCCGTTCAGCCCCATCTGGCTTCCCAGAGCATCCTCCCGAGCACTGTGGCCACTGCAGGGGCTGACTCCCACCATCCTCTCCCTCAGATCATGAAGTACGCGGAGCAGCGGATCCCGACGCTCAATGAGTACTGCGTGGTGTGTGACGAGCAGCATGTCTTCCAGAACGGCTCCATGCTCAAGGTGCGGGGACAGGGACCAGGCGGGCTGTCACCTTGTGTCACTGTCCCCGACCCTCCCCATGGCTCCTGTCCCCTCCGCAGCCGGCAGTGTGCACCCGGGAGCTCTGTGTCTTCTCCTTCTACACCCTGGGCGTCATGTCCGGCGCGGCAGAGGAGGTGGCCACAGGCGCCGAGGTAGGAGTACACGTGGTGGGTGACCACACTGTCACCTCGGGGTGCTGTCCCTTCACCCCACGCTCTGTCCCCAAGGTGGTGGACCTGCTGGTGGCCATGTGCCGTGCCGCCCTGGAGTCCCCCCGCAAGAGCATCATCTTCGAGCCTTACCCTTCAGTGGTGGACCCCAACGACCCCAAAACACTTGCCTTCAACCCCAAGGTAAGTGCCAGGGGGGCAGCACTCCCCCACGCCAGGGGTTGATGGGGCTGGGGGGAGCCCCGAGGACCACTCCGACAGCTGCCCCTCTCCTGCTCCACATGTAGAAGAAGAACTACGAGCGGCTGCAGAAGGCCCTGGACAGCGTAATGTCCATCCGGGAGATGACCCAGGTACGCCGGCGTGGCCCTGCACCACCCATGGCCCCATGTGAGACCCCCCCCAGTGCAGGATCCTTCGCCAGGGGTGGCATTTTGGTGCCGATCTCCATTCACCCGTGGTTGGATGGGTGCCGGGGGACCCACCCGCACCCCCTCTCGCCTCTGCCAGGGGTCCTATCTGGAGATCAAGAAGCAGATGGACAAGCTGGACCCCCTGGCCCATCCCCTCCTGCAGTGGTAAGGCCAAGGGTGCTGTGGCCCCGTCCTGCTGCCCCATGTCCCCGGGACAGAGGATGGGGCGGGGGGCAGCCAGGCATCCCCGGCACAACTCCCTTGGCCCCTTTCTCCTGGGGGGTCGTGACCATCCACCGGCCTCGGTGCGGGTTCTGGCACAGCTCCCAGCTCGGCCCCACTCCCAGGGGACTGTGGGACCACCCTGTCTGACCTTCCTTCTCCTCCTCCTCCTCTTCCTCTTCCTCCTCCTCTTCCCAAGGATAATATCCAGCAACAGATCCCACATCGTCAAGCTACCCCTCAGCAGGGTAAGGGGCCTGGCCAGGCTCCAGGTGGCGTGCGGGTGTGGCATGCAGGATGGAGGGTATGGGAGGTGGGATGTGGGATACGGGATGTGGGATGGAGGGTATGGGAGGTGGGATGTAGGATATGGAATGTGGGATGTAGTGTATGGGATGCAGAACATAGAGTATGGGATGCGGGATGTAGGGTATGGAAGGTGGGATGCATGATATGAGAGGTGGGATGTAGGATAGGGGATACAGGGTGCAGGCTATAGGATGCGGGATGTAGGATATGGAATGCGGGACAGCGTATGGGATGTGGGATGAAAGGTATGGGATTGGGATGTGCAATATGGGAGTGGGATGTAGGGTGTGGGATGTGGGACATGGGATGCAGGACTTAGATATGGAAGGTAGGACGTAGGATACGCAATGTGGGACATAGGGTATGGGATGCGGGATGCAGGATGTAGGATATGGGTTGTGGGATGTGGGGTATGGGATGCAGGACAGGGTATGGGGTGCAGGCTGTGGCATGGAGGATGAGGGATGTAAGGATATGGGGTGGGCGATATAAGGGTCTGGGATGTAGGATGCAGCCTGTGAGATGTGGGAGGCAGGATATGGGACACAGGATGGAGGATATTTGCCATGGGCTGTGGGGTGGGGGACAAGAGATGCGGGATGCCACGGGCCCTTCTGGCAAGCTCGGGATGGCCAAAGCAGCGCTGGGACGGGCACGGGGCTGGGCTGCCGTGCATGATCTCTGTCTGTCTGTCTGTCCTCTCTCCCCGCTGGCGCCTCCTTTGCTCTTCCCTTTCCCCTGGTAGCAGCTGAAGTTCATGCACACCTCCCACCAGTTCCTCCTGCTCAGCAGCCCCCCAGCCAAGGAAGCCCGGTTCCGCACCGCCAAGAAACTCTATGGCAGCACCTTCGCTTTCCAGTGAGTTGCCAGGGAGCAGTGGGAGCCCCCCCAAGTGGGCGCTGTGGGGCAGGGTGCAAAGGGGCTGATGTGGGGTTGGCTTTTTCCAGCGGCTCTCACATTGAGAACTGGCACTCCATCCTCCGCAACGGGCTGGTCAACGCTTCCTACACCAAACTGCAGGTAACAATCCCCTGCGCCTGACCCCTGCCCCGGTGCAGGCAGGCAGGCAGGGAGGGATGCAGGCAGCTGGTGATGCGCTGCCTGCAGAGGCCGGGCTGCCTCCGCCACCGTGCCCAAGCTGTCAGGGTGACCCCACGTTGCTCACCCTGGTATTTTCCTGCAAGCTGCATGGAGCAGCGTATGGCAAGGGCATCTATCTGAGCCCCATCTCCAGTATTTCCTTTGGATACTCAGGTAAGAGGCTGCCTGCACTGCCCAGTCCTGTCTGCGCTCCCATCCCCACTCCCTGCATGGGCCCAGAGATGTTTGGCATCGTGCTGGCCAGAGGAGCCATGCAGGAGTGGGCAGCATCCTGCATCCTTCCCACCTGCACTGGCCTCTTCCCAGCCAGGTTGGGGCTTTCCGATGCGCCAGGGAATTAAAATCCCAACGTTTTGTAGGCTCCGAAAGCCACTGTGCCCACTTTTGGGGGGTTCCCAGGGTTTAGCTGCAGGGTGGGAGCACCCAGTGTGGCCTTCCCCGTCTGTGGCATGTGTCCCTGCATCACCCCAGGGGTGCTCCCTGCCCGGGAGTGATGGCTGCCACCTCGCTTCTCCACAGGGATGGGGAAAGGGCAGCACCGGATGCCTTCGAAGGATGAACTGGTGCAGAGGTACAACCGGATGAACACCATCCCCCAGGTGACGAGCTGGGGAACACCGTGGGAGGATGGGGACAGGGACGTGGTACCCATGGGTGCTGGGGACAGGGTGAGGTGAGCCCAGCCAGGGCAGTAACGCTGTTTGCTCTCCCCACAGACCCGCTCCATCCAGTCCCGCTTCCTCCAGAGCCGCAACCTGAACTGCATCGCACTTTGCGAAGGTGCGGGGACATGTGGGGGGGACATGGAGAAGGGTGGCCGGGCAGCACCCACATCCCTGGCTCGCCTGGTGGGCGGAGGAGGGGAGGGAGTGAGGGTCCCCACCACAGGCTGCGCCCAGCGGGGACCTCCGTCCCCCCTCCAATAGCCCCTTCCCCCCGGCAGTCATCACCTCCAAGGACCTGCAGAAACATGGCAACATCTGGGTCTGCCCCATCTCGGACCATGTCTGCACCCGCTTCTTCTTTGTGTGAGTCCTGGCTGCGCCCTCCTTGCTGGCACCCATGGGACACCCCCGGGACACCCCTAGGACACCCCCTTACCCTTCCTTCTCCCCTTCCAGGTACGAAGATGGCCAAGTGGGAGACGCCAATATCAATACTCAGGACCCCAAAATCCAGAAGGAGATCATGCGTGTGATCGGGACTCAGGTGTACACAAACTGAGCAGCAGTGGGGACCCCCCCGGGTGCTGAGCGAAGACTCCGGCTGAGGCTGGGGAAGGACGAGCAGGTTTCAAGCCTCCCGGGCAGGGCAGAGACAGGGGCTGACACTGGTGGCTCCACCCTGTACATAGGCGTCAAGCATCCAGTGAGCACCAGGCGGGTTTAGCAGTCCCTTGTCCCATCCCTGTCCAGTCCCTCAGTGTCCCCAACCGTGTGGCAGCATGGAGAAGGAGCTGTGGGGACTGGCGTGGCCGATGGCCACCCCTCCTGGCATTGGCAGTGACATCGGACAGAAACCGAAGCAAAAAAAATAAGAAACCAAAACAAACCCAAAAAACACAGAAAAAAAAAAAGAAAAGGAATCTGTGTGTAGTTAAAGTATTTAACGGCCTGGGGGTATGGGGAGGGGATGGGATGGTTGGGAAGGGACTGGGCATGTGGAAGGAATGGGGCTGTGGGGAAGGGATGGGAATGTGGGGAAGGGAGGAGATCGAGGGCAAGGGATTGGAGCCACAGGGAAAGCGTTATAGGGAATTGATGGGGTTTTGGGAAAGGGATGGGGCTGCGGGGAGGGAATCACACCACCATCACACCATGGCAAAGGGATCGTGCTACGGAGCAGGGACCACACCACGGAAAAGGGATTATGCCTCAGGGATGGGACCACACTGGGGACGTAGGACCACACCAAGGGGACAGGACCCCACAGGGACCGATGCTGCGGCAGAGACTCCCACGCAAAAGAGACGGAATCCTCCCAGTGACTGTGCTTTATTTCAGCCCAAGCCAATCCCAATAATTACACGGATACAGAGTCAGCGCCGGCACAGCTGCGTCCTGCTACACCCAAACCCAAATAAAAACCCATTGGAGAAGCCCCAGAGGCTGCCAAGGCTCAGCGTGGGGACCCCCGGGGAGGTGGCGGGTGGCTGGCAGAGGTAGCTGTGTACCAAAGTTTCCCATGGTCCTGGGGCTCTCCGGGTCGGTCACAGCAGCACGAGGCCACAGCAGTGGCCATCAGCCCTTAAGAGGTGGCAGCTCCTGTGGCATCAGTGCAAACCTGTCTGGGGACATCGGCCAGGGACGCAGGGGTCCCTCGCCAGGGAGGTTCAAGGGTCGGATGGATTTAAAATAGTAAATACCCCAAACCAGCCCTTCGCCGCCCCACCGGAGATGTGGGCACTGTTTTCAACCAGGATTTATAAAGTTAAGAATCGACATAAAAAAATTCCTGGTTTATGTACAGTCACTGGCTGAGACCCAATGGGATCATCACACTAGTGGGTGCACTCTCATCATCACCTCTGCGGTGTCCCCTGCCCTCGGGGGGGTGACAGAGGGAGCCTGACATCCGTCCACCACCACTCATCCTGCACTGGCTGCTCGATGTCCCCAAGGCCACCCAATCCTGGGCAGGGGGGACGCTGGGTGGGTGGCTGTCCCCACACCACCCACACCGCCAGCCACCCCATTTTTTTGCTTAAATTTGTGGCGTTTCATTCCCCCCCCCCCCCAAATAAAAAATAAATCAAGCCCACAATGACCGAAGTTGCTCATCAGCAGGTGTGGCCGCCAAGGGACATCCCAAGGGACATGCTAACATCCTCCAGAAGCTCCCCCATCACTCAGAAAGAACAGAGAAACCACAGGGGCTGGGTCCTGCTCCAGTCCTCTCCGCAGCCAGGGTGAATTACTCCGGAAAATGGTAATTCCTGGGAAAAAAGCAAATAAAAAGAGAGACCCACGCTCCTCTCCCAGCTTCACCAAATTCCCGGTGGGTGCTTCGGCCCGGCTGGAGTCAAGCTGGTCAAAAAGGGGTCCCTGCCATCATCTTCTCAGGGGAATTTGGGTAGTGGGAGATGGCAGTGATTGCGCCAAAGAACCAACCAAGGTGACGATTTTGACAAAATAAGTTTATTTCGCTTTGCTTTGTTTCTGCCGAAACCTCACATTTTTCTTTTTTTTTTTTTTTTGGCTGAACCCCCCCCACCCAAACCCCAAAACCAACCGAAAACGCAAAGAACCGCATGGCTTCGCTCTCTCCCAGAGGTGACTGAGGGGCTCTTTCGACCAGCTTGACTCCTCCGCTGCCGGCTCCTGCCTGGGCCGCGGGGCTGGGGGAGCCACCGCAGCCCCCCACACCTCCCCCCATATCCCCCCATCCCCAGCCGTGTATTGGCCCCCTGAAACTGAGCCCTTGAGCCCTGCAAATTGGCCGCCTGATACTGAGCCCTCTAGGAAACGCTTGCAGCTCTTAACGTCCGAGTTTTTCTCAACGTTCTTAATTTCTGGGTTTTTTCCTTCTTCTTTCCTGTTTTTAGGTTTTTTTGTGTGTTTTGTTGGTTTTTTTTTTAAATTAATTTATTTATAGATATATTTAAAAAAAGCAATAGTCCTTTGGTCCCTAAACTCTAAGGAATGATATGACTCTGAAACAAGTAATCCTATGTCCCTGTGCCAGTGATGAGCAGGGGGAAGTGCGTGTCCCACCGCCCTGCTCCATGGGATATATATATATATACTTATTTATATATATCATCTATAAGTCCAACATCCTTTGATCCTTTTTTTTCCCCCCCCCCGACATGGGGAAAAAGAAAATCTTGCCCTTTTTCTTTTTTCCAAACAAGCATCCTCCAGGTGAAGCGCCCAAGGCTGGTCCCGTCCCACCGGCTTTGGTTTAAGAATACGTTTGGAGCCTCTTTTCCTCATTTCTCCTGGGAAATCGGTAGCAGCAAATGAGTGCTTTAAAAAAAGGAAAAAACAAAGGTAGATCGTATCCCAGGCGCCCGGGGCCGTGCTCCTTTCTCCCGACGAGGGATTCAGTGAGTCCCAGCGAGTGGCTGGTGGCAAAATCTCAGCCCTGGCACCGCATCGCTCTCCTCCTTCCTTGTCTTCCTCACTCTCTCGTTCCCGTTAAGTAACAAACAAGACTGGTTTGGGAAAAAAAATCAAAAAAGAAAAGCTACGACCAAAATGGCTCTCTTCTTCACCCTTTTCTCCATCATCACCTCCTCCTCTTCCTCCTCCTCCTCCTCTTCCTCCTCTGGGATGTGTTGCAAAGAAAGAGAGTTACGGGTTTGGATACTGCACTTGGGGAAGGGGAAAGTCATCAGACACCACAGGACGCCCGACCTGCAAAACAGTGAAGGGGCCATTAGCCTGCGTCTGGGGGGATGGAGGGAAGGAAGGATGGAGAGAGGGACAGAGGGAAGGACCCAAATCCCAGTTTGAAACACATGGATGGACGGTCCTGGGCACAGAGACCCCTGCACACACTCGAGGACACTTTTGGAGAAAACACAGCATGTGCGATGCTTTAGGTGAGCTGAGCCCCACCACCAGGTCCCCTGGGGCATCGCAGGAGGGTGCAGCAGGGCCAGGCCCCGCCCCCGTCCTCCCCTTACCTTTCCGCAGGGCCAGGGTGAGCAGGGGTCAGTAGGGTCTGTTAGCATCTTTCGGCCGCTTTAGCTGGACTTTTAGCCTCTTCATGCCAATCTGGAAGCCGTTCATGGCCTGAATGGCTGCCTGAGCGCTCGTTGGATTGTCAAAACTGACAAAACCTGGGGGCGAGAGACGAGGTGACAGAGGAGTTTGTCACCGTAAACATCACAGGTTGCCGCTTTACTTCAACCAATGTGTGGAAATCCCACAAGATTCTCCTGCGGGCAGCCTCAGGTGGAGCCCCAGGTCGGGGGGCTTGGAGAGGGGGATGGTGGGGTAATGGCACAGCCCCACATTGCAGGGCACTGGGTGGTAGGCTGATGGCATCTTTGGGGACACCAAGATCTGCAGGTCTGCAGGGACACTGGGGTAAGAAGGTCCACAGGGACACTGGAATGGTCTCTGGGGACACTAAGGTGATGGGATTTGTAGGGACACGGGAGTGACAGGGTCTACCAAAGTGATGGGGACTGCAGGGACACCAAGGTGATGGGGTCTGTGGGCTCATGGGACACCTGGGTGACAGAGTCTGCAAAGACACCGAGGTGATGGGGCCTCCAGAGACACGGGGGTGACAGGGTCTATGGGGACACCAAGGTCTGCAGAGATACCAGGGTGACAGAGTCTGTGGGGCCACCAAGGTGACACAGGCTGCAGGGACACCGTGGTGACAGGTCTGCAGGTCAGAGCGTGCTGGTGGCAGCGGTGGCATTCAGCTGCCTGAGCAGAGCAGACATGGCAGTGGCAAGCGGTGACCAGCCCTCCCTGGCAGGCACGCAGGCAGGTGCACTGGGGGCTGAGGACATGGAGGGCAGCATAAGAGTGGACAGCAGCAGGGTATGTCCTTCTGTCCTGGCACAGTGCGGGACAAAAACCTGCCCTTTGGCCCCAGGACAGACAGCTGCATTACTCCAGCTACCATGCGGCTTCAGTCACCCATCACTGCTGCCTGAGCTGGACCCCTGACCTGGGATGTCGGGGAGAGCTGGACCCCTGAGCTGGGACATCAGGGAGAGCCGGACCCCTGAGCTGGGACATCAGGGAGAGCCGGACCCCTGAGCTGGGGACATCGGGGAGAGCTGGACCCCTGAACTGGGACATCAGGGAGAGCTGGACCCCCAAGCTGGGGATGTCGGGGAGAGACGGAACCCCGAACTGGGATGTCAAGCAGAGCTGGACCTCTAAGCTGGGGACGTTGCGGAGAGCCAGACCCCTGAGCTGTGGACCAGGGAGAGCCAGACCCCCGAGCTGGGACATCAGGGAGAGCCGCGCACTGGGACTTACCAAAGCATTTGCTCTGGTTGGTGGCACGGTCCACAAAGACTTTAGCAGAGATGACATTGCCGAAAGGCAAGAACATCTGTGTGAGCTCCGCATCCCCGAACTCCTGGGGCAGGTGATAAATAAACAGATTACAGCCTTCGGGACCTGGGTGACACACAAAGGACAGCCGCACGTCAGCTGCAAGGCAGGGGTCACCCCCGGAGGGAGCAAGGAGCCACCGGCCCCGCAGCGGGGTGCCCCCCACAACCCCTCACCTTCTCGCTGCTGCTGCGGGATGATGGGCGCTTGCTGGGGAAAGGCTTGGCTGATGGGTGCGTAGGCAGTAGGATACGCTGCTGGAAGAGAGAAATGTGGAGCTGAGACCCCGACACCCACCCTGCTCCCGCCACAGCCCTAGGAAGGGTGCCTCTCCTGCCCTGGGGCTGCTGGCTCTGCCCTTCCCACCCATGCCAGCAAGGCCCCGGTCTCACAGCATGCCCGGGATGCAGGAATGGCTCTCCCAGGAGGGATGCTGGTGGCAGCATAATAGTCTCAAGGTTGAGGAAAGACAGCACTTTTCGTTGAAAAAAAACCAACAATTCGGGGGCCAAAACTTGATTTTCTCTTGAAAATCTGAAAATCACTGTTAGTGCTCCTAATTAAATGACTGCCAGGCTCAACGTACTTCCACAGGATGCTCCGACTCCCTTCTCTCCACGTCCCATCTCCCCAGCTATCGGATTCGGTCATGCAATGAACGTCCAAGGATTTTTGGTGTCTTCGCGGCCATCTCTACCAGTGGGCTGGCATGTCAGCACGATCCAGCCTGGAGCCGGCTCTCCATCACTGCCCAAACCTTGCCCCCTCTCCTGGGTACCGCCGCCAGCTCTCCCCCATGAAGTTATCTCAGCCCAGTGGGCATTAAAACTCTCTTTCTTCCATCCAAAATTTGTACGGGGGGCCATGCTGGGAGTGCATCCATGTTGCTGGGGACAAGGGGACGGTGCTCTGCATCAGTGTCACCCCCATCACTGCCCTGGAGCTCCTGCCAGGGTAGGGCACCCCATGCTCACCACATTAATCCGTGCACAAGCACGCTGCCCCAGTCCTGTGGTTCAACCCCAAGGTGGTGTTCACCCCCCAAAAATAAGGGTGAAGAGCAAAGAGGGGAGAGAGGGAAGGAGTGCAAAGCAAAGTTTGAGACCTGCATAGTGCTGCATGCCTGCGTAGGCTTGCTGGAGGGGATCTGCCACCGTGGGGCTTTGAGCTGGGAAGAGAAAAGAAGGGAGAAGGAAGAGAGAATAAGCAAAAGAAACCTGGGGATGAGCAGCTCCCACGGGAGAGGGCTCTCTGCCGAGCACCGCCGCAGAGGGGCAGAGCTGCTCCCTGCCATTTGGTAGGAGCCGAGAGCATCGCCCTGCTCGCAAAGGTGGCAATGCCACAGGAGGAGGGATTTCAGTGGGGATCGGTGCACAGCTGGTTCATCTGGCGTCTTCCAGGGGTGGGGAGCACCCCCGGGAGCCTGCTACGTGAGCCGAGCATGCGTACCCAGCCCCAGGGGAACATGGCAGAGCCCCCTCGGCAGGCTGCAAGGAGGAGGGTTACCTGGGTAGGGGTGGATGCCATTGGTGTAGATGGTCTCCGAGGTGGGCTGCCCATTGGTCTGTGGTGGTAGCGGGCTGAAGCCATTCACCCCGATCGGCGTGGCGATGCTGGGCACGGGCGCTGTGCTGATGCCAGGGGGGGTGCTCGTACCTACAGGAGGGAGGTGTCAGTGCCAGCAGCCCCTCTGAGGATGTCAAGCAGGATGTGGGGCAAATGGAGGAGGGTTGTACCTGAAGATGGGGTGAGGGGGGTGGCCACCAGCCCGCTGACGTTGAAGGCGGCCATTTGCTGCATCTGGGCAGCGGCGATGGCGGCCATGGGGTTCAGGCATGTTCCCTGTGCAGCCGCCATCAGGGCTGCCTGCTGCTGCATGATCTTAAGGGAAGAAGGGGGGGGAAAGGGGAAAGCGAGCAAGAGGCAGAGAGAAGGGGGGAACAGAGGATAAATTAGCATCCCCCCTTTGCACCCGCACACGGGGGCTCAGAGGGATAAATGCCACCCGCTACCAGACCTGGGGACAGGAGGAGGTCTAGGTGATGCCAAAAAAGGTGATATACGGAACCGTTGCGCCCTACAGCCATGCCACCCTCATCCATGGAGGTGAAGCCCTCTGTTGTGCCCCTAAACGGGGATGCACCAACCCTGACAGGTATCCACACCCACTGGCACTGGTACAATCCCACGCAGGCTTTCATGGGCAAAAGCAGCCCCACTGCAACTGCAGGGCTCCCCAAAAACCCCCAGGTCCTGACCAGTGCCAGCTCCTACCGCTTGTGTATAGGCCCCGTAGGCACCAAACTGGATGGTCATGGGGTTGAAGATGCCCAGCTGCCCCGCCATCTGATGCATCCGCCGCAGGGTCCTCTCCTTATCCGTGTCTGCAAACTTCACCACCAGGCTGGACGAGGCGCCCTGAGACGGGGGGAAGATGGGGCTGACAGCGGGACCCCAGCAATGCCCCTGAAATGTCTCCATGCTCCAGAGAGGGACCCACTAGCTTGCAGCGGCTGCAGCATCCTCAGCCCCGGGGATGCTGCCCAGCTTGGCAGCAGCAAACAGCGATCGATGCAAGGCTTAATTATAGCTGGCTTTTCTCCCCGGCGGTGGTTCCCTGACCTCTGCTTCCTTTTTCCCCCTCCTTGTTCACAATTTTGAACTTTGGCATTAATTAAACAGCCCCTTTCTCCATCGTGGAGGGAATTAGCCCTGTGCACCCACCCCCGGGGCTCAGTGCCCAGGCAGGGATGAACCTCAGGGTGATCCGGCCAACAAATTGCCAGTCCATGGGATTTTGATCCAATTAGATAGGGGATCAAATTAGCCAGTGATTGGATTATGCAGGCATGAGGCCGAACAGGGCAGGGTAAGAGCCTGGCACTTACCGGCATGGTTTGGCTGCCGTGCAGGCTGTTGATGGCAGCCTGTGCCTCAGCGTGGCTGCTGTATTTCACAAAGGCACAACCTAAGGGCAGAGAGGGGACAAGGAAGGGGTCGGATTCGGCCACTGTGGGAGCCAGTGCTGCCCAGCCAGTGGCTCCCGGCGGCCTGCAGGGTGCTCACCCAGCTCCCCAAAGCCCACCTTTGCTGGTTCCATCAGGCCCTCGGAGGATGGTGCACTCCTCAATCTGGCCAAAGGGTTCGAAGAGGCGCCGAACATCATCCTCACTCTGCTGCTTCCCCAGCATGCCCACAAAGAGCTTCCTGTCTTCTAAAAACAAAACCAAGACCGTCTGAGAGCAGGATGCCACTCACCATCCCGTCCCCTTATCCTTGGTTTGCAAACAGTGTGCGGAGGGGAAAGAGCTGGGTGACGCCGGAGCCTGGCGGGGGCAGCAATACTGATCTGGTGGCAGACACAGGGTTTGTCACCTCCATCCTACAAAACGCTTGGGTTGGGAAAACCTCTCCTGCAGGGAAATCACCTAGGGGTGAAGCTGGGAAGAGCCAGCTCCTGCTTCAGAGACCAGAGCTGGGGCTTTTCGCAGGGATGGAGGAGCTGGCTCCCCCGGCACCGATGCAGGATACAGCTGGGAAACAAAGAGAGCCCGCAAAGCAGCTTTGTACGATTGACTCGCAGAATAACCCGCAGCCTCTGGCCATGCCCAGAGGACATAAATAACCCAAACACGACAGAAGGGAGAGTAAATAATGAGAATTTCATGATTATTACCAGCATCTGTCTTGCACAGACGCATGCTCCTGCCGCGCGCTAATGGCATTTGACAAAGAAAATAAGGTGCCCTGTCAAGAGCGTTGCCAGGGAAATAAATAAATAATGGCAGGAGACGATTAATGCTCTGTCCGTTAAGGTACCAGGAAAATTAGTTAAGGGAATAGGGCTCATGTGTTGTCTAGTTAAACACAAACCATCTCCTGGCCAAGGCAGCCAGGGGGAGCGGGCTCGGCGGCTGAGCATCGCCTCCTGGGCGAGGGGGCCAGAGCTGGATGCCTGAGCTTGCCCATCGATTTTTAATCCTTCACCAATTACACTTGGTAAGTGGGTAATTTATTTGCTGGGTCCCTCCAGGACGTGCTGGGACCAGCTTGCAGCATGTTTAATAACGTGTTTTGAATAGGGGATATCTACTCTGGCCATCCTTCTGAGGGCAGGCAGCCCCACATGAGCATCCCACGTGTCCAAGCGTGCCTACGTGCCCAGAGCTTGCTCGCGGCACCAGGAACGGCAGGGAGTTTTGATCTGATTCCTGCAATTTTGCCCAAATTATTGACTCAGCCTGGAAATGCCGCAGCCCCATGAGCCACAAACCCACACGGAGAATTTGGAGGGGGGCAGCGGTTTCTGTTTGAGAGGGGCTCAGGCCATGCGTGGCCAACTCCTGCACCCTGACTCTGCCAGGGTCCCTGCAGGCAGCTTTGGGCAGGTAATTAGGTTGTTCGATAGACGAAGGGGCTGCTGGGGAGCAGCTGGCTGATGCTCTGTGCAGTATGATGTCAGGATGTTGATGGCATGACGTCAGGATGTTCCCCCCAGCCGGCCAGGCAGGGAGAGCAAAGATCGCATTTGCTCTGCGCTTGGGTTTGGATGCCACCAGCAAAGGCAGCTTCTTTTGTGGGTTTCTCTGCAAATCTCCCTGCAGCAGCCCCCGTGATGCCACCATGTTTCCGCATCACCCCGCCTGGGTGGCCCTGCACCCCCCTGCCCACGTGGGTCAGCCAGGGAAGCGGGGACCTACCTCCTCGGCCCTCACTGTCAGCTGGCTTCACCTGGATGGGGCGGTTCATCTGCAACACACAAGTGGGAGCGGGCAGTCAGTGGCCATGCCGTGCCCCCCCCGAACCCCTTCCGTGGGGAATAGCAGGATTTGGCCCCAGCCTGGCGCAGTGGGCTGGGGCAGGGAGCAGGGGAGGGACCTGCAAGAACAGAGCTGGGGTTTGTGGCCATGCCAAACTGGGGGCAAAGGGCAATGCTATGGCCCTGGGGATGGGTACCCGGTGCCGCAGGCACCCGCCAGGCCACCGGTGCCAGCCTTGGCCACCTGCCCACTTTCCTCGACTGCAAAGGACTGCAGAGGCGGCAGCAGTGCCCGGCTGGCCCTGGCCCCTCTGGCAGCACTGCCACCACTCTCCTTTTCCTGATCCTCACCCAATTTTGGCCTCCTCCTGTGCGTCGCCACCGTGTGTACCCACAAGCGTGACACGCATGTGCAGCAGGACACACCGTGCCAGTGCATATGTCCCTGGCCCGCTGCCCCACCAAGCCATTTCTCCTCCTCCTTTTTCCCCTCTTTTAGCCGAAAAATGCTACAATTACAGCCGTTTCCATGGCAACAAGCATGCTTCCCCCGCGATGCTGCGGAGCCCAAGCCATGTGCTCGATGGGGTCGTCACGGCAACGGCAGGATGTCACGCATGACGGGGCGGATGTGTGCGCACACGTACATGGCTTGAGAATGCACAGGGACAGCTGTGCACATGCATGCTGCTGTCGCACCCACACGGGTGCGTACCCTGGAGGGGGTCCCCAAATTTAGGGGCTTGGTGGGGGCAGCACCACCTCCCCCCCCACCAGGGTGAGGAAGAGGATGGTTAAGGAAGAAGAGGAGGGAGGTTTCCACAGCAACCACCTCGTCTCCAGGGAAACGCAGGGAGAAATGTCAATGTAGAGCCAGGAATGCTCCAGGGAGGGGACCAGGTCCCCAGGAGCCATGGGGTGGCACCAAGGGACATGGGGCCACTCAGCTGCCCTCGCATCACCCATCGTGTCACCGGTCCCCCAAACATCTACCTGCACAGGGGCAGGATCCAGCTCACCCCAAACCCCGGAGGCTGTGACAGCACCGAGACCTGTGGGACCAACATCCCCCTTGTCCCCCATATCCCTGCCATGTCCAGGAGGAGGGAACCCTGTTTTTTGGGGGGCTGTCCTGCCTCCAACGACCCACCAACGATCCCATTTACCATCACAATGGTCTTTCATGGAATAAATTTCCCGTGCCCACTGCTGTATGCTTAATGTAATAAACCCAGTGAGTACGATTTAGAATAACATTTACGGAGCCGCAGAGTGTCATTTTGATGTGTCTCCCGTCTCCACTCGCCGGTTATTAAACTGTATTGATTCTCCGGGAGCGGCTGATGTTTATAAATGTCAGGCCTCAGGGACCGGCTAACCTATCCCAGGGCTGCCACACCACGACAGGGAAAAAACGCTCCTGTCTGTGGACGGCCCCGAAAGGGGGTTTTGGCACCCCTGGCATCACCCCATGCCCACCCCGGGGTGCTCGGTGTCCCCCTGTACCAGCTCCTGTGGCACAGGTGGACGGCGTGGGCACTCAGACCTCTCCCTGCACCTGACTGTCTGGCACCTACCAGTCTGTCTGTCTCCACAGCAGCCCTGCACCGTGACCCTGTGCCCACACAGTCACTCAGCTACCCACTGCTGCCCAACAGCCCGACACCCAAACAACCACCCAGCCATCTCCCCCTCCTCCTGACACCCATCCATCCACCCCCCAACACCCATCCATCCGTTCACCCATCCCTGACACCCACACAATCACCATCCACCCATCTCCCCACAAGATTCACCCACCAATTCACCCATCCATCCCCCAACACCCATCCCCATAACACTGATCTATTCCCATAGCACCCATCAATATCCGCAACACCCATCCATCCCCATAATACCCATCCACCCCCCCAAGACCCATCCATCCCCATAGCACCCTTACACCAGCCCATCCATCCCCCACCTCCCTACCACCCACCTTTCCACCCCCATAGCACCCATCCCTCCACCCACTCATCCATCCCCCAATTTCCACCCATCTCCCACCCATCCTCACACACCCCAAGGACACGCTGATGCACCCAGAAGGTCACAGGAGACCCTGTCTGGGGCGTCCCAGCACCCACCAGTTCCATCACCCATGGGTGACACACAGAGCCCCAGCTACAGCACCCTATGGCCAAACCACCAGTGTGCTACAGCCCGAGGGGGTCATTACCAGTTGCTAAACCACTGCCTGACCCCTCAGGCACTGTCCCCCACCCAAATTTGGAGCCCCCCAACAGCCTGGGCACCAGGGAGAGCCAGCCCATGGTGAATCCCTGCAGCGGGACCTGCCCCGTGGGACAGGGTCACCTCTGGCCCTCGCTCCTTCCTTGGTGTCACCCTCCTCCTCACGCCCCACAGCCGGATGATCTGGCAGGCCACCACGCATCTGAATGAGCTGAGACGGAGGCGCCAGGTGACGCTGGAGCAGTGGGTGCCCACAGGAGCCTGGTGCCCGCATCACCCCGGGGGTCCCCAGGCAGCCAACACCCAGTGCAGGGAGACGGACTCTCGGGTACAGGCAGCCACCTGTCATAGGAACACCCTGCCATCATGGGAACACCCTGCCAGAGCCCCGGGGGTGAACTCACAGCAAGGGGACACAGCCGGCCTGGGGACAGTCACACCACCGCACAGGCACACGACCATCCTAGCACACCCCCATGCACAACCACACATCCCCTACAGCCGCACTCTCGCTCCCGCACACCCCTATGCACAACCACAGACCCACACACAGCATCCTCTGTGCACACCCACCCACAGCTGCATGCTTGCCTTAGCACTCCCCCTGCACAACCATACACCTACACAGCCACACACTTGCACCCACACAGCCCCATGCACAACCATACATCCGTCCTAGCACGACTGCACACACACATGCAACTGCACACCCACCCCAACCCAGCCCCATGTACATCTGCACACAACACCCCTACACCCACACACCCCAAGCCCAGAGTCCTCATGAGCACCCACCCACCCACAGCCGCACACCCACACAATACCCACAGCACCTTCACTCCAGCTGTGGGCCCCACACAACCATGGGCACACACCCCAGGGTGCACAGCTGACATCACTGCCAGGGACACAACACCCCTTGCCTCAGTTTCCCCATTGCGGCAGCAGGACCCACAATGGGACCCCCAGCAGCCCTCTGTGGATACAAGGACACCCAGTGCCAGACACCACCCCTGGACAACCATGGCTCTCCCCCAGCAGCATCCACACCCCATCCCCACCACCACTCACACACACCTGAGCCCTGCGCACACCCGGCCAGCCCTCCCACCAGGCACTCGCAATGTGGGAGCCCATGCAACACCCGTATGCACACACGCACTCTCTGTTCCCTGCTCACACCCAGTGTGCACACACACACATGCACACACCCCACCACTGCCACCCCCCAGGCCCACGTACACCCACACCCCGCTACCATGTGCACAATTGCCGGGTGCAAAGACACCCCTAGCACCTGCTTACACACACAGCCACCGACACACTTGCACACCCACCATCCCTGGGTGCAACCACTCCCCACCAACACCCACTTGCACACACCCCAGGGGCAAAACCATACCCCTGCCAACGCACACGAACCCCTGCACCATCTGTGGGTGCAACACCCCCCCGAGCACATCCCCTTGCACACCTGCAACCACACACACAGAGCACCGACACACACACACAAATCGAGGGTGGAAAAATACACCCTCCAGCCAACACACAAACACACAAACGCGTCCCCGGGTACAGATACATCCTCCTCACCAACACACCCAATCCCTGCCTGCAAATACATCGGGCTCACCAACACCCCCACCACCACCAACACACACCATTCCTGGGTGCAGATACACTCTCCTCATCAACACCCCCCTGCCAACACCCTCCCCATCCCTGGATGCAGATACACCCTCCTCATCAACACCCACACTCCCACATCCCATCCGTGCACCCTCCTCACCAATACAGACTTTCACACATGCCATCCCTGGGTGCAGATACACCCTCCTCACCAACACCCCCCCATCCCCATCCCTGGGTGCAGATACACCCTCCTCACCAACACCTCCCCATCCCCATCCCCATCCCTGGGAGCAGATACACCCATCTCACCAACCCAGGCACGCACACCTCATCTCTGCGTGCAAATACACCCTACTCACCAACATCCCCCTGCCAACACCCCATCCCCATCCCTGGGAGCAGATACACCGCCCTCACCATCACACCCCCCATCCCTGAGTGCAAATATCCCCCCGGGTGCAGATCCCCCCCTCCCCGGGTGCAAGAACCCCCTACGCAGAAGCACCCACACCCCGCGGGTGCGGATGCCCCAGCGCACGCAGAGGCTCCCGGCCGGGCCGGGCCGGGCCGAGCCGGCGGCAGACAAAGGC
>VYZW01052346.1:0-43403 GCA_013401315.1 Balaeniceps rex
TCTTTTCCAACCAAATGATTCTGTGATTCTGTGATTCCATCTCATTTTACTTGCATCGCTGCCTTAAGCCCAGCCTTGGTTCACTGCTGACTGCCGTGCCCATTGAGCCCCCGAAGGTGGCACGGGGGGTTGCAGGTGACTGGGAGTTGTGCTAAGTGCCACTGAAGTATTTGAAAATATGGGGTTTCACAACAGTTTTACCCAAGGAATGAGGGACCCGGAGATGAGTTTTTGCTTTGCATGCGTTAGTAAGAAAATCACCCCGTGCTCTTGGGAGCGAGGAGGAGCAGGGGGAGCTGTGTTTATACAGCGGTGCTAACAGATACGTGGGGGGGGTAAGAAAAGAGGCATTATATGCACGTGCTGGGGTTTGCACAGGCTGAACGCACATGCCGTCGTGGAGACTGCGACGCAGGGGAGCCTCGGGGGGCGTCTCCTGCCTCTCTTCTCATCCGAAGCTGAAGCTGGTTGATTGCTTTTATACTCGGCCGTTTTCCTGGATAGATGTGTATTCTAAAAATACGTTTTGGGGAGCGATGCTCTGGTACTCATCCTGCTGCTCCTTAGCGCTTCTTGCTCTGATGGTCTTGTGTTGCGATTGCACGAGCTGAGCGTGGCTGGAAGGAGCTCATCGCGTCGTGTGTTGTATCGCAGGCAACGTGCTCCTAAAGCTGCCTTCTCCCCAGCCACAATTTCTACAAAGTACGTAGAAATGGTTTGTTTAGCAGAGGTGTTCACTAGGTGTGTTTGTTCCTCTCTGAGGACCGATGGATTCTGAGGGGAAGGTTTTATTTTAAAACTTTAAAAAAGCACGTATTTGGTCACAAAGCCATCCAGCGGCCTCTGCTCTGAAAGAGTCGGCCGTCAGATGCTGCTCGTACTCAGTTTTTCTCTCTTGGAGTAGAGTCAGCCCTGCTGGAAGAAAATAAAACTGCATATCTTGGGCAAGCCATTAGTTTTGTATTGTTTAGAAGTAAAACCCTATTATATTTGTTAAGCAAAACAACGCAGGGCGTTGAATGAGATTTTCCATGAATGCTGTTCGCACTTACACTTAATATGTAATTTAAAATCTCATTCTACTCTCTGTTATTATTTTCAGTTTCTTTTGGGAGCGTGACATATTTACAAATTGCAAGTTAAAATACGTTCGTATAGTTGAACGCACGGATAATGTACTTTCTCCTACAGTGATGTAATTTTTTCTGCAGAAATATGACGTTCGCAGGCATTTTTTTTTCAAGGAACATTTCATCTTTTTCTTTCTTCAGATCAGGAATGTTGAAACCAACCAATGTTTAGACAACATGGGCCGCAAGGAGAATGAAAAAGTGGGCATTTTCAACTGCCACGGCATGGGAGGAAATCAGGTAAAATTTAAAAAAAAAAAAAAAAGAATATTATTTGTACAATAATGGCTTCAATCTGCTGCTGTGTAGCCACAGCCACAACAGCTATCGGGAAGAACCGATGTGAATTCACCCGGAGCAGTGCGGGAGCTGCAGCATCACCTGTCAGCGCTGCTGTCCTGCTGCGGAAAATGGGGGCTGGTTTGCGTTTGCGGTGTCCGAACGGCGGGCACGGCCGGGGCTCGGCCGTCGAGTGCCGTGTCCTGCTGAGCCCCTGATGTTGTCGTGATAGAAACGAGAGTCCCTCGGTTTATAGTCCTCAGTTAATGCGGCTCAAATGCAGACGTGTCGGTTCACTACGAAAAAACGACAGCAGCAGTTAGCAGACGTATTAATGAAAGTTCCAAAAGGTTGGAGATTTTGAGCTTGAGAGTTTTAGGAGTCCTCAGAAAGCCATTTTCTCAAGCAACAGCTGCAAATTTTGAAAACATATCAGTCCACATCCATAGGTCCGGTGAAGCATCCGAGTGAATATATTAAACATATTCCTGCTGTTTAGGGTGCGGAGAAATGCGTTTAAAGTTTCAGATGCTGACATTAGAAAATTTGATCGTGAATTTTAATTTATTTTTTGGTGTTGGGGGGAAAAAAATCTTTTTTAAAATGAAACGGGTAAGAATCTACGTGACTTGTGGCTGAATTCATCTGTTTCTAAAACGCGTATATGAAAAATAAGCATGCAGAATATTCATGCAAGTTGAGTTTTTTCTAATGGAAATTCAAATAGCGGGGCCTTCATTAGTGGAAATTCAAATAGTGGGGGCGTGGGGTGTTTCACTTGTGTCTTGGGTATGTTTGAAAAGGTAAGTGGCAATCATTTAGCTCATTGTAAAACTCATGACAAAACTCCTGACTGTACCTGCTCTCTGTATAAATAACAGTAAACTTTGCATATTCTCGTGCCTCGGATTCAAATCAGCAGAGCTGATTCATTTGGGTTTAGTTGGGAATTCGTCAGAACTTGCTGCAGTCTCCTCCTTTTGTTTGCACCTTTCTGAATGTAGGTTAGCCTTGTTTCTACTTTTCGGTTTGCTTTACCTTTGGAAAACCTTTCTCCTCTTCTTCACCTTAATTCTGATGGCTTTCTCAAAATAAAGACCCCGGGTCCCTTCATTCAGCTTCTGGCACACCCAGAGCAGAGGGCTGCTCTTGCCTTCACCCGCTGCAATTTAAATCCCTAGAGATGGCTCTGCAGGTCCTTAAGTTAGTGCTGGCATCTCTCCCCAGGAGGGTCTTTGGACCATAGACCTGCTGGGTAATGCTTGACGGGGGTGGCTTTTTCTAGTGCCACATCTGCTAAAAAAGACGGGAAGATGCAGGATCTTAGAGCAAATTCCTGTGTTTCTTTCAGAGGGAAGAAATTTGTCCGTCATTTATCCCAAACTTCACTATCTTCCTAAATTTGACTGAGGAGATGGAAGTGTTAGCATTTTAATAAGACTGCAGATGATCGAGGTTGAAGATTCTCTTTATAGCTTGGGTGTTTGGCGTGTTTCCCTTCCTTCTGTACGTGGCGGAAAGACCCCTCTCTTTTTGTTGAAAGAGGAGAAAAATCCTGGCCGACCGTCAGGTCTCCGAACCCGCAGTTCCTCTGACGTGCCAGGCGTGGGGTCAGGAGTGCTGTAAGGCTCTGGGGTAAAGGGAGATGGGTTGTGAATGTACATGTGGACTGTGTAGCCTAAAGAAACCCTAACAGCTAATAAATACAGCCATTCTTTCTGAGCCTTCCTGAGCCAATATATCTCAAATCGAAAGAAATTTTGGCTCCAGTCTCCTTCATACCTCTCACATCAGCCAGAAACCGCAGATGACTCTGTTGTGTGCACCTGCAGGACGAAGAGACTCCGCTCCCCTGCCTTTGCGTGAGCCCAGCAGGATCTGTCACGGCGCAGGTTTTGCGGGGAATACCTGACCTACATGCAGAACGTTATTCATCCTTTAGTGCTCATGCACAACTCCCATTAAAAGTTATCTTTATTAAATTCTCTTCTAATGAGAAATTAGAACTGAGCTAAGGCATGTAAATGCTGGGGGCGGGGGGGTGCGTGGTTACAGAAATAGCTGGGGAACAAAACTGCTTCGGAATGAAAATGAAGCAAGAATAATACCTAGCTCGTTAGAGCCCAGCAAGACGCATGGGCGCGATCCAGCTGGAGGCAGAGGCAAATATCTCACAGCTATGGAAGTGTTTTAAAGGACTTAAGGATCACAAGATTCTAAAAATACGAATGTCTTTAAAAAATGGAGAAAAATGAAATACTAACGTATTTCACCTGAGGCCCTTCATGTGAGGATTGTTTTCAGAGTATAAAACTGTGGAGGATTTGTTGTTATGTTGGCATGGAGGGTTCAGATTATCCTAGCTCGGTTAGGATCTGGTGACTATTAATGATCTTTAAAATAAAGGCTACGAATCTCCTAGCACAGTTAAATGCAACCTCAGAACTGTTTTATTTGCTTTATACGGAGAGGAAAAAAAAATGCAAAGCCTGTCCTCAAATCGGCTATGGTGGGGCTATGGCTTTAGGGGCCGGAATGGCAGGTCTGTGCCTGTGTCTCCCGCGGCAGTGTTGACTGACTTTGGTAGTGATGCTTTTCAGGAGGAAGGCACCCGAGGATGACTCCTGGTTAAAGAAAGCACTGACCATGCGTGAATCGTGGAAAAAATGATTAGCCTGCTTTCCAGCCTCAGACAGAGGGGATGCCCCATCAATCTCATGCCTCTTTTTCCCCACAGCTGACTTCTGGGTTTGTGGTATTTTAGAAGGAGTTTGTTCCTTTCCATGGCCTGGTAGAGGGTGAAACAGTCGTCTGGTGTTCCTGCCTACAGCCGTCCTGGTGGGCATACCGGTGAGGCTTTTGCTGCGTTACCATGGGAATGTCGTCTCTTACTGCAGTTGTCGGGAGCGCCGGGCCTCTGTTCATAACAATAATCGAATCATGCGATCCCACGCAGGCAGGGGGGGATTTTATTAAAAAGAAGGGCTGGGGGATTATGCAGGCTCACAATTGCACTGCGGGTGTATTGCCGAAGCGCTGCAGGGCAGGCTGTGCCGGGGAGAGCGTGGGTCGGCAGCCGCGCTTCCCTCCGCTGCTGCAGAGCAAGCGAAACCACAAACACATTGACATTTCTTTTTTTTTTTTTTTTCTATTTAACACCCTGTGCCTTTTCTCTTGTCTGGAGCTTCGGTTGCTCGAGGTATAGCGATGAACCTGCTTTTTTGTCAGCAAAAAATCGCCAGGAAAGTAGCAAGCACATTTTCGTTGTGGCCATGCGGTCGCAAAGCCCTGAGAAAGGTCCTGGGGTGCTCCCTCCTTAGCCCCCGCGGGCCCTGCTGTGCGGGGGAGCCGTGCCATCACACGCTGCCATCTGCTTCTCGGGTTGGTCTCATCGCGTCCGAGAGAGCAGCCGTGGAAAGTCTGGAGGGGTGAGAGCGTTTTGTTAGCGGCGTGGAGGTCGACTCCATCATCACAGCGCGCTCCCTGCGTTTCCTTAGCAAGGAGGCTGCTTGATGCAGAGCTGACTGTAAGCCTGAGACTAACAAAAGCAATAGCTGGAAGGGGCTGAAATAGCTGCTTTTGCCTTCTGAGATGTTTCCTCTAGATAAGTATCATGGTGTTTTTTCCATACTGGTAAGAACAGCAGAGCCAAGTGTAAGCAGCAGTGCGGCTATGACCGACGTTGCTATTTCTCAGCATCCCACGCAGCGACGGCAGCCCTGCAGCTCCTGCTCAGGGTCCCAGCGGGGGCTCAGAGGCGATGGTCTGGGGGATTTTTCACAATTTTACAGCCTGCACCAATTCCCCAAGCGCGGAGGGCTGAGCTGGCACGTGGAAGAAGTTTGCTTCATGGAAAACCTCTTCCCGGGCGGCTCGGAGCTCCTGGCCCTGATTTCCGGCTGCCAAGGCTGTCGGCATCTTGTGCGCATGGCAGCTCTGCATGGGAGAAGGGTTTTTTTGGGAAGGACGTTGTGGTTCCCGCAGGATGGGGAGTGCTTTGTCGGGATTCATTTTGAATGAATGTGGAATTGCATCAACGAGGAGTTTGCTGGGTATGACCTTACCGGGGGCCGCTGTTGCAGGGTGAGATCAGAATGAGCACGATGTTTGATAGGTTTCGGTAAATGTGCGAGGGGAACACGACTCCCTTCTGGCAATGTTTTATACAGAAATTCAGACTCCATACTCACTGACAGTTCAAAAAACCCCCAACACACACAATAAGGGTTGTTTGAGGGTTGTTTTTTCCCCAGTTAGCTCTAAGTAATGGGTGAATCAGAAACTCTTCTGTTTCATAGAGTTCCCATTTTTCCCCACTCACCGTAAATGTGTGTATTTTCGAACGCCTCTCAAACATGAGCACTTACTGTGTAGCGGTATGTAGAAAAGTAATTTATAAACTCTCGCTCTGTAAGAATTTATTGGTTTGCTGTGATAATTTGCTTACTGCTGGGAACAGATAGACATGTAGGAGCTGTCTCGACTCGTGAGATGTTTCTGTAATGGGAGGCCGCCGTTTTCAGCAGGTTATAAAGAGTCATTTTTCCTGTGTTAATATCGCTGCCGGGTCAGAAGGAGAGAGGCGTGCGACAGATACCCTGACGGCAAGCAGGACAGACTCGCTGTTGGTGCCGGCGCAGCCGTCTCATCACAGGTCTCACTTTGGCCGCGGAAGGTTAATGCAGGAGTCACGTTTTACATTTTTAGTTAGCTAATTTACCATTACAGCCGTTCGGTAAGTCATCTAAAAGCATCTCATGCCCGAGATTGAACAGAACAGAACCTTTAGTTCAGTGACAATCAGACATTTGTTCGTGCGACTGATACAGTCAGGCACGACAAGAGGAGTTGAGCCGTACTTGTGCAGCTGATCTCAAACCAAATAATCTCCTTAGAGAGCTCACTGGGTAAGGAAACACAGCACCCATTGCGGACTTTGAGTTTAATGCTTTCATTTTATTAATTGTAATCTCTTAGGTAAATACTAGATTTCGTAAGGGGTTACCGGAAAGTAACTTCTTTGCTCTTCTTTGCTCTTTCTGCCTTTTTCACCTTTTACAATCTCCTGTTCTCCCTAACTTGGCTTTCTGTGTAGCTTTTCATCTTCTAAACAGACCCATTATGAATAAAACTAGTTATTGCTTATATTTCGTTAGTCCATTTGGCTGATACATGATTCCCTTTGCAGACTTTACATCATCCTTATGGATTGAGGTGATAAACCTTTGGGGCAGGGAACTGTCTAATGCTCTGGATTTGCTCAGGATGCAGCACAATGGAGCCCTCGGTGATCTTCAGCACCGTTATAATAACTGTGATTAATAGGGAACAAAGGAGCCATGCCTGCATGTTAAACAATGGTATCTTTTATTTAGCACAATCAGGATGAGAGTAATGTCATCTTTTTAGAGTCTACGGAAAAACTGAATTGCTACTGCTTTAAATTGGCAGAAATAGTCACCAGGGAACGCGGGAGGACCAGCGTTAGATGTGTAACATCGCGGTAATGAAGCCTGGGTAGATAAAATGCAGGATCCGAGTGTTTGCTGTACCTGCTAGGAGGTGTGAATTTGGCGCGGCGTAATGAACACTGTGAGAGCCTGGAAGGAATGACAGCTTTTTGTCGCAAATGTGTAGGTAGCCATCCTTTATGAAGTGACAGCTATCTGTAAAAAAAAAAAACAAACGCTAAAAAACACCAACCCAAACCAAAACAAACACACAACCCCCCCCCCACAGTCCTCCCACCCCTGTGGAGCCAAAAATCAGATTTTTTTTCAGTTTTTGTGCAAAATGCTGAATGCACCTGGGACCCCTATAGAATAACAGTGGTTTAGAAAAGGACAAAGGATTCTGCGGTGGAGGACAAAGGTTTGAGTATCGGGAAGGTGTGCTTGCCGCCAGCACAAAGGGGCGACGCCGGTCTGTTTCCCAGTGCTGTTTTCTGAATACGAGAAAACCGAGTTCCTTAGCAACCCTTGGAAACCTTGCTAAACTGCAGTGTTCCTGCAGGTCCCTGCTGTTGTTACTGTACGCGTCCCCAGTAGATGCTGCCAGCCAGTTTTCTTTTCTTCTCTTTTATTTTATTTTTACTACGTTGACCATTTAGTGTAGTTCCAACTCTTGACTTCAATCTGTGACAGCTGGTGGTAATTACAGTGTTTCTCTGGATTATGGTGAATCACCCTGAATTACAGTGTTTCTCTCCTTGGGGCTGAGCACCAGGGTAAATGAATTCTTGGCACTGGTGGTTAGAGGTTGAGGCAACAGCAGAAGAAGTTTTATATGAACTTTCCAAAATGTGAAAGTCAACTCGGGCTTGGTAGTGTCCGTACTGCTCACTGATGACTGGGATGGGATGAGTTGCTTTCATGGCATTAAAGATCTTGGCATAA
Source organism: Balaeniceps rex (assembly GCA_013401315.1). Lineage (NCBI taxonomy): Eukaryota > Metazoa > Chordata > Aves > Pelecaniformes > Balaenicipitidae > Balaeniceps > Balaeniceps rex. The sequence goes on from VYZW01052346.1 coordinate 7,805, forward strand.
CCTCTTTTTTAGAAATAAATCTGATCCCTACTTCCAGAGTGGCCGCAGGGAAACCCGTGAGCTATTCAGGGGCTCTGAGCTGGGCACGTCTTCAGGTCATCCAATAAACTGAAGATTGACCCTTGATTAGATTTAATATCCCCCTGGTGGGACATGCTTTCTTGGTGGGTTTTTTGGTTTTAGTTTAAATATCTTCCTTCAGGGTGAAAAGAAACTGTTGGAGTAACAAAAACTAAAACCTGTTCTATAAAACCTCTGGAATTATAGGAAGCCAGGGCTGGATATGTGCAATCCCAAAGGCTCCGGATGAAGGGCTGGATCTCTGAAGGACTGTTGCCACGGAAATCGCGGTTCTCTACCGAAGTCAGCCTAATGAGTACCCAGTCGCCAGCAGTGGCTGGATGCTACAGGAGCGTCTGGGGAGGTGAAGAAAGCATACATGCATTTCTTTTCATATGATTAGATTGGATACTACACAAGTAGGAATGAAAATCAGATTATTATTTTTTTCGTCTTTTCATAAAGAGCTGTTCTTTGTATAGTGGAGTGTTGGAACTGGGCATTTTTTTTCCTCCAAAGAGTTAGTGCAGTTGTTCTCTGATACGGGATGGACTTGCCTGTTGAACACCAATCTTCCAAAAAGTCCTCTTTGATGGAAATACCGAAGCTGCCTGCCTGGGTTGTGAGGTGCCTTTTCGGCATGGCTGTTCTGGATTTGTTCAGCTGCTAAAATGCGTAAGTGATTGGCTGGCCTTGATAAAGATGAGATTTCAGTGAAGAGGCAAAATATCCAGTCCTTGCCCCCAAAAGCGACTCAACTGGCAACTTAACTGTGGGAGTCCTGGATCTTTTTTGGGTGGTAGGGGAATCGGCTTCAATTCACCTGTTTTGCCTGAGGTGACTTTCAACATTTAATGTGTAAACGATTTCAGGAGGAGAGGAAAAGTGCTTTTCTTGCAGCTTTTATTAGAATATTTCAAATCAATTACAAAAGGTGAATTCAAAATTTACCTTTGGGAGTTCCGTAGCTTATTAAAGTGGTTGTCAGAATAAATTAGATTTTTCTGTACTTCGTTATGTTCAGTTTATAACTGTCTTTATTGCATGGCGGACTTCTTCCTTCGTTGTGCAGATGCATCCTCAAGATCCAGTTCCACATAATGAAGTGTAAAATAAGGGTTTATGAACAATATTCTCAGTATTAGACTTCTTATGAGTTGACAAAACACCCTGGCTAACTGTTTTCCAAAGACAAGGACAACCAAATAACGGGAAAGGAAAATTCTGGCCATGGGCTACTGCAGCCCATATATATATATATAAAAAAAAAAGTACAGATTTGTATTGACCACACGACTGATTTCCAGTTAATGATGTTGCTTGGCATTTTATCGGTGTTGAACAAACATTCATTTCTCAGACTTTTATCAGGAGGAATACTTCATTAGTTCCTTTTAACAAGAAAGAAGTAATGAAATGACCAGCGATATGAGAGCCGTGTCTCTCAGTTCAGTCTAGTCGATGTCTCAGTCCCAAGCGTCAGCTTTAATGGACCTTTGGCTTTACAGGGCTTGCTTCTGCCTCGAAACGTGCTGTATGGAAACGTATTAAAAACACATTAACTCCTATAAAAACCTGCTACTGCGCATAGGCAATAAATCTGTCTATATCAGGAGTGCAAGCATGATGAAAGACAAGGGGTTGGTGGAAAATAGGCGGTTCCTTTTCATTTTGATCAGCTCCACAAAAAGCAGAAGAGAGTGAAAGTATTTCTGGGTCTGTATGGAAAAGTGCTGCATCAGTTGTGAGAATATTTTGTATTTTGGCATTCTGGAGACTTTACTAGTGTCTACTTTACTAGCGTCTACTTCAAAGGCATTAGGGACTTGTTTAACCTCTTTTGGAAAACTGACTGGGATTGAGCAAGCGGGCAAACACCCGCAGGTCTCGGGGAGCAGCTCTTCCCCAGGACCTTTCCTCCTGGTGATGGAGCATCCCCTTCTCCTGCCCGGCAGGACCGCTCTTCTCCAGCCAGACCCAAAGCTCCCACGTGGCTGCAGGCAAGGCTGGCCACGGCGAGTGCCACCAGCCCTTGGGGACAGCTGTGGAAAAAAAGCAAGGGAAAACTGGAAGGAACTTTATTTTCACTCCTCAGCAGCCTGTGTGCCAGTAAATAGATTGCAGCCCAGTAAAAAGATGGAAGAGATTGGTGCTGATGGGTCTGCGAGCAACAGGGCAGAACCCGTGCCTGCGAGCGCGCTGCTGAGCCCCCGGAGCAGCTCCTGGGAACTGGCTCTGTGCTGGTCCTCAGGCTCTGCCGCCAGCCTCACGTCTGAAGCGGGCATCTTGCCCCTGGCCCCGGGAAGGCAGCCCGCGTGCCCTGCCGCTGCGTAGCGGGGACGTTGGTCACGTCCCCAAAACCTGGGTGCTTATGGTGGCCGAAGAGTGGGCTGCTGCTCGGGAAGTCCTGTCCTGTCTTGTGCTGCAATGTGTGGCGTGAAAGATGCTATTTAATTAGCTATAAAATGCAACGTGTTCCTCGCCCTCTATTTTTATACGGCATTAATATAATTATATCTATAATTAATATGGATGGTAGCAAAACGCTAGCCTGATCGTTTTACATCGTCTTAATTAGCATTCATTTTTCTTCCTTAAGACAGTGTGTTTTTCAAACCCATCTTCTGTAATTGTGAATTCAGACATCCCTTATTCTTTCAAAAGATGTAACGGAACAGTGTACTGCAGTTATCAAAGATGAGAGGAAAAAGAAATACGCAAACGGAAATATATCTCAAAATGTAAGTGTCTGCTTTCTGTAAAACACAGAAGACGACGTCTGTCTGAGGCTAAAAACATGTCTCTGAGGCTAGAAGAAAATGCCTGATGCAAATATATTTACTGTAAAGAATCAACACAAATAAGTTGAAAATTAAAGTTAGAAGTTGTTTCAGGATAAGTTGTAATGGATAAATCTCTTAATAATGAGCATAGCAAGAGATGAAATACCTGTACAATATATTCGTATGAGTGATTCTTGAACCCAGACTACTTCGAGTGAGAGATACTTTGTGCTGCAAATGATATCAGTGATTTTCAGCTTATTAGGTTGTTTGGCCACATTTCTTGTTCCAGTTACATCATGACGGCAGGCAAAGAAGTCCAGTTTTCTATCAACAAGTAAGATTTTTGGCTGCAGGTGTTTAAAGGAAAAAACAAAAGAAGATTTTCTTGTTGAACATTAATTATGGTAGCTTGGTTGCTGCCCTTTATTATAGCGTCTGGTTTTGAATAATGGTTGTTTCAGCCCAGGTCTTCAGTCCCTCGAGTACATGATACCTGTCTCTCCCCGATGCAGCCTTAGGCGAGTTTTGACCGAGGATGGTTTTAAGGATGCAACACTTGGGAGCCTGAATACCGAGCAGTGCACTTTGTGTGAGTAGCACCACTGGCCAAGTAGGGCATGTTTTACTGATAAATGAAATAAACGTGTCTATGGCAGAGATACATAGCCCTCCCGACAAATAGGTATGTATTTATATAGATATTTATAGCCATCACAGCTCAATGTTATAGCACCAATGGTCTTTTTGACCTATTTTAGGTTGTTTATTGATTTCTCCCAAATTTTCTTCTTTCTTGACTTCTGTGCTTATTGTTCCAAAAGTAATTTCAAAACAGTGTACTGGAAGGGGATTTTTCAGAGGTTTTGATGAATGGTTGAAGAAGGTTGATTTTATTGTTACATTGTTTTATTTTGAGGAGAATTTTCACATCTTAATTTAAATGAGACGGTCATCAACAGTTGAATAATTTTTTATAAAACCTTCAGACTTCAGTTTAGTCCAGAACGTGGACTGCTCTTGTACAATTTTTGATGAAACCTCACACATGATCCTGATTTTTTTTTGGTAACCTTATGCACTTCCATGACCTTAGCCTGATGTGCTAATATCAGCTCATCTGATCAAGAGGATGCACATCTGTTGGACCTCTACAAAACAAACCAGTAGTCGGTCTGATCAAACGTGGACCGTTTTCATCAGTGTTTGGTTTTTACTTACCAGGGACAAGGTGTAGGCAGACATCTTACTATGGAAAAAAAACAAAAAAACAGTTGGAAAGAACACACAGATTCAGGACACAAACTGAAGCTTGGGAAGTGCATGTGTGACGGCTTGTATGAATTTGAAAATTTGAGAAAACTGCTTCTACTGCCCTGCATTTAAGGTACTCGAGTACCTGTGAATGCTTTAGTTCTTGCTGAGATTCGCCAGAGGTGGACGCATTAGAGCTGCTTTTCAGAACGACTCCCATGCCTCCTCCCCGGCCAGCCCTCAGCTATGAGTTCTCTTCCCTAAATACTTCCAGAATGTAACTGAACAAGCTAGTATGTATACGGAGTTTTCAGCACCTTGGCAAGACTCATGTTTGCAAAACAGCGGAGAGGTTATATTACTTTTTTTTTTAAAGGCTCTGGGACTTGCTTCTGCACACAGAAAAGTGGGGAAGGGAAATGTAGAAAATACCCATATGAACACAAAGTGGCGTTTTTGATGTGCCGTGGACTCGTTTCACCCCCCTTCCAAAAGGGCAGGTGCTTTGGAGTGCGATCTCCGCACAGCACTGGCAGGTTAATATTTAAAACCTCTCTTGCCACGGGAGGGCAGCCCGAGTATTGGCCGGTGGCTGATGTGGGTTTAAGTGAAAGCATCACTTTGAGGCCTTCAGATTTGATCTCGGTGATTTATCACTGGACGAATAAATGCAAAAGGCAGCTGGTGCTTTGCTGTACCTTTGGATCCCAGATTTTCACCCAGACCAGTGGCTGGCGAGTGGTGGATAAGAAATTTGGAAAATGGAAAGACCGCTCTTCCTCTCCCTCACGGCTTTGATTTGGACCTGGCCGCTCCCCTGCCGCCTTGGCACGCCGGTTTCGTACTGCGGGATTGCTCTGAAAGATTTATCTGAACCTCCAGCTTCAAAATCCTTGCCTTTATTCCCTTGGCCGCTTTGTGCAGTGTGTAGGTTTTAAGAGTTACGGGGGGAGAATGCCCTTTGCCAGTGCACCGCTGCCAAGCGTCCTGTTCCCAAGTGACGAGGTGTCTCCCGCCCTCTGCTTAATTCACTGAAGAAGTTTGCTGCTTGAGCGATTCTTCTTCCTTGAGTACAATTTAATGTTTCGCTGGAAGTCTCAGTGGATAACCATCCCCTGGGGCACTGTGTTATGTGTGGTTCAGACCTCGGTCTCGGCTCCTTCAGTTACACTGCAGTCCTTTTACAGGAGGAGTGGGGCGTAGAGGAACTCGGAAATCACCGAGTAACGGAGGTGCATGTCCACATGCTGTATTTGTCCGTGCTTTTATTGTGTTTCTCTGCTAATTTAAGCGTTGCCACGTAAATGAATATTTTTGCATATTTTTGACAGCACTGTTTCTCCACTGCAGGGGTAGATACAGATTTATACTCATGCAAACCTGAATGGGGCACCATAATTCTATCATCTGTCATGGTCTTGACATTACTTTGCTAACTGCGAACTTTTCCCTACCTCCATTTCCACCGCGGTGGTGCCGCAGCTGTGTCAGCTCCAGCGGCAGACCCGGTGCTGTTTGTAGTGGGATGGTGGGTCCTGGTGAACAGGCTGAGGCTCCGCTCTCTGCTCTCCTCCTGCTGAGGAGAGCGGACAGAGCGGAAATAATCCACTTTTTGCCAAGAAAAATGATTTTCTGCAAGGAGAGCATGAAGCAATACAGATCCTCTGAAACTTATAACTGGTTTGATAGAAGTTTGGTGATGGAGTGTTCTCCTGTGTCTTAGTTTATTTCCTAATTTTATTAAGAGGCACCACATTTCTGAAATATTCATGTGTATGAATCTTTAACATAGATAATCCTTGGTACCCAAAGGTACAGTAGATACTAGGAGGAAGACTTAGTTTAGGAAAGTTTGGATTCTTCGATGATGGGCTCGGTTTATCCGTTGTATTAAAAGATCTGTGACATTTCTCCTGAAGCCAATGATCACAGTTAGGTGCTTCTGCAGAATTCCCAGGAGGTAAAACTGAGTCTGTGGCTGGGTGATTCCTGGGCTTGGTCCCATAAATTTTTTTCCTTCTCTTATGCACAACAGACATTCACCAGTGTGAATTGAATTTCATTCAACTTGCATGAAACTCTCGTGAAATCCAAGGCACCACCACCTCAATATTTGGAGAAGAAAGTGGGTCTGCTCCACTGGGGTGAAAATTATGCGTATTCCGAATCAGCAGTCGGTTAGGACTTTTGCTAATTCTTTGTCACTGCAACCGTTTTCTGTTTCCAGGTGTTTTCGTACACCGCTGACAAAGAGATCCGCACGGACGACTTGTGCCTGGACGTCTCGAGGCTGAACGGCCCCGTCATCATGCTGAAGTGCCACCACATGAGGGGCAACCAGCTCTGGGAGTACGATGCCGAGGTACCCAAGGCACCCGCGGTAGCACCCACGACAGCGCCCGCGATAGCGCCCGCGCTCGCTGGGCAGCTGCAGCCTTAGGGCCAGGAATTTATCCGTAATAGAGCACGGCCGTATCATGGGGGAGTCTGTGAGTGCTGGAGCTTGGCGACGTGATGTGCCGGTGGTGTCTCCTGCTGTAGCACGGACTCGGGAGCGCAAAGTAATTCAGCTAACCGCCAGGTTTTAAATTGTGTTTCCACAAAACTTTATTTTTAGATGGGTGAAAAAGTCAGTTATCGTTTAAAAAAGCTCATTTCTAGTAGCTGGCGTTGTTTTGCATTCTTACAAATGTAAAGAAGTATTCTACGTTTTTATATAAATGAGGTAGAAAACAAGATTTATTTGTTTTTCACTTACAGTTTTTCCAGCTTATTTCTGCTGGCTCTTAAAGATTGTTGACTCTGGATTTCAATTGTGCTTAAGCATTTTCCGCACACAAGTCGCCTCTTTGGTTTGACACTGCCATGGGGTGGGAGGTGGCTTTTCCTGGCTTTTGAGAGGGAGTGCGGTTTGAAGCAATTTGGTGGCTTATGGAGAGGTTGTAAAATTAATACAAAAGATGTGTAAATATCTCAGTATTTTATGGCCGAATAATTCTTCTTTTTAAATGAGACAGGAAACAGCAGATGAAGATTAAAACGTTCATTTCAAGCTTTTGCTTTGAAATGTGCATGTGCAGTTTTGCACGGTGAAATGCACACAAAGGTATCAGCATTTTCTTCAAGACAGGATCTTTCTGATATGTTATGGTAAGGAAGAGGCACGCAAGCCTGCATTGCGCAGCGCTGCGCTGCCAGGTAGAAAACCAACAGTGATACTTAGAGGCGCAATTTATTTGGTAACTTTTGATACATTCTTGCGTTTAACATTTGAATTTAAGCCAATTTTCTCTTTATTAAAGAAGATTGTTTTTCTTCTTGCACAAGATGCAGGCATAGTTTGATAATTTTTAGGTGGTTTTGAGGATGTTCATGCCTGCAGTTAACACCTGAGATTTAAGATCTTCATCCTCCTTCGTTTCATTCCTGCAAGCAGATGCTGATTGATTTTTAATCAGGTTTAGATTATTTTCAGTAGAAGCTAAGGAGCGTAGTGCTGACCGGTGGCTGAGGACACAGAGTCGGTGCCGCAGGTTCCTGATCCATCTCCGCAGGAAATCAAACATCACCAAACGCAGCAGACACGGTGCACTCGGCCTGTGCGGGGAGCAAATGTCTCCTTGCTCTCAGGTGCCGCGAGCAAATCCAGGCAGGTCTGTGCTGTGGTCCAGGGCAGCTTTTTGGTTAGGTTGGGAGAGGTCCTGGGGGTCTCGCTGGTCTGCCAGCCGTTGGTGCAGCGATGCAGCGATGCAGCGTGCTCTTCTGCTCCTGTTCACAGCACAGCAGCAGCATCCTCTGCCCACCGGCGTGCGTGGTTCTGTTTTAAACTGTAACACCTTAAAATACCAGGTTTTCAGACTCTTAAATTGGGATATTTCAAGTTTGTCGCAGCAATACCTTAAAGCATAAATTTTGAATGTCGAATAAATACTAATTTGAAACACATTTTTAATATTATTTTTATGTGCTTCAACAGCCCAGTCCTAGCGAAGCACAAACAGCGCAGAAAGCAAGGCTGTATTTCAGCTCCCCGCTAGAACCCACGTGCTGGGGGATGCTCTTGCTCCCACCCCAGCTCTCGCCTTTCCCAAATGTCAGTCGCTGTTTAATAGCCATGCACGTGCCCCAGGCAAGGTTCCTCACAAAAAGCTTTTTCTCTACCAGAATCGTAGGGAGCAGTCCTTCCTGATAAAAATATGATACTGCCAGTCGCTTTCCTTTGAATATTTTGGGCACAAGCTCCTGAAAATGAATTTCCTCACTGAGCAGAGTTTTAACACTGGCTGCCCAGTGGCCTGCGCTTACCCGGCTCTGCTGCTCTCAGTTTAAAGATTTTATGCTGAATTAGTACTGGCATATTGCCGTGACTGCAAAGGTAGAAAAATACTGGTGTATTTAAAAGCCGCGTAGTCTTTTAAAAAGGATTTCCAACATTTCGTAGAAATATCTGCTTTTACCTTTCTGCATGAAAAGCTAAATTCCTTTTAACCAAATACGCTCTCCTTTTCATTTAACGTTGGAAACGTGCTGTCTTTTTCTCTTAAGTTTAGCATAAGGGATCCACAAAATTTCTAAGTAGCTGTGTAAAAACAAAATCAACCATTAGATGGAGCTCATAAAAAAGAAATACACCTTTTTTTTTTTATAGAAGGCGTCTCTGAGACAACGGTTTTGCTGTCTGTTCTACGTGTAAACACAGCCCCTTGCGTTATGGACCGTTGTATTTATTGACAATATTTTGGTTAACAATTCTACTCTGTAAACATTCAGGCTTCAGCTTGCGAGCTTCCCTTCGATGACAGTCTGGGTGTTTATGATATGTTTGTTGGTGTGTACATCGACCCTTGGTACGAGAACCCGAGGGCTGCAGGGCTGGCCGTGCGGAGGGGCCGTGCGCGGTGCTGAGCCCCGCTCCCCGGCTCTGCTCCTGCAGCCTGCGTGTCGCTTTGCTGCCTGGTGAGCAACAAGTAGAATCATGGAATCATTAAGGTTGGAAAAGACCTCTAAGATCATCCAGTCCAACCATCAACCCAACACCACCATGCCTACTAAGCCATGTCCCAAAGTGCCACGTCTACACGTTTTTTGAACACCCCCAGGGATGGGGACTCCACCACTTCCCTGGGCAGCCCGTTCCAGTGCTTGACAACCCTCTCCATGAAGAAGTTTTTCCCAATATCCAATCTAAACCTCCCCTGGCACAACTTGAGGCCATTGCCTCTCGTCCTGTCGCTTGTTACTTGGGAGAAGAGACCGACCCCCACCTCACCACAGCCTCCTCTCAGGCAGTTGTAGAGGGCGATGAGGTCTCCCCTCAGCCTCCTCTTCTCCAGGCTGAACAACCCCAGGTCCCTCAGCCGCTCCTCACAGCACTTGTGCTCCAGACCCTTCCCCAGCTTCGTTGCCCTTCTCTGGACACGCTCCAGCACCTCCATGTCCTTCTTGGAGTGAGGGGCCCAAAACTGAACCCAGCACTCGCGGTGCGGCCTCACCAGTGCCCAGTACAGGGGAAGGATGGCTGCCCTGCTCCTGCTGGCCACACTATTCCTGATACAAGCCAGGATGCCGTTGGCCTTCTTGGCCACCTGGGCACACTGCTGGCTCATGTTCAGCCGGCTGTCGACCAACACCCCCAGGTCCTTTTCCACCAGGCAGCTTTCCAGCCGCTCTTCCTGCAGGAAGCCTCTGGACACACACCTATAGGCAGCATGCAAATACATACCTAATGTGCAGTGTTTTTTCCCAAGAAACCAGCTGGTTTGTGATTTATTTCTTAATTTTTTTTTCCAGAGAAACAGTTTCAACACGTCACCTGAATCACTTGCATCCATTCATTTGTTTTTCCTGCGAAACTGCACTCATTTTTACATTCCTTTACTTACTCAGAAACTGAACGGAGGTGATCCCTGGGTGTTGTGTGGTGGTTGCAGACCACATCCCTCCTCCTGTTAAAGGTATTTAGGAGTTAAGACGTGGTAATGGACAACAGTGCCTTGGCCGCGTCTGGGGGTACAATGAGAGATGTAAATAATTATAACAAAGGATTTCTCAAGAGAGATTTTTAGACGGTTTTCTTTGATTTACCTAGTGTTATTAAATTTTCTATAATGTTCTAGTTTAGTTTAAATTATGGTATTTAAATATATAATATACTTAAAAATCATAAGTCTTTTCCAAGTATTTATACATACATTAATAATATTACAGTTCTCTTAGATATTCCTGGCATTGATTTTTTTTTTCAAAAATAAACAAGGAGCTGAGATTTTGTGGCGGTGATAAGGAAGGTAAATCTCAAATGTTTTTGTAGCTATCTGTGGAAGTATCAGGTTTAATTGGTTTGAAGCAGGCTATTCAAAGTGCCCCTTTTCTCATTTTCTCATACCAAAAGCATCTGAACTCGTGTGAAATGCTTTTATCACTTTTAAACTGAGTTTAAATACTTTTTTATTAAGCAAAAGCAGTCGTGAACGAGGAGATACTAAATATTAGCAGATTGCCACAGGTTGTGTCACTGAAAAACATCATTGAAGAAAATGACATGGTTTTAAAAATTAAAAAAAGCAGATAAATTACCTAGCGTGGAAGGGATCGTTAGGGTTCCCAAATGATTGCTCTCACCTTGAGGAAAGCAAACATTTAAGTTGGTATTTGCAGGGATTATTGTCATGTAACTAGGTAGATGGTCAGAGAGCTGAATTATTCTGGCATCTTTCTCCAAAAAAACCCCTTAAAAATTAGTTTTCTGAACTTCCTGCTTAGTGATAGGAGAGCAGAATCGAAACACAGAAACGCTTCTCGTCCGGATCAAAAAACTGACAGGGAGACGACGAGGACTTGGCCCAAGTGCCGCTTCACTGCCGTGAGTGGTTTCAATTAAATCACAGCGTAAGGTTTCGGGTGAGTTGCTCGCGGCTGTAGGCAGGACAGACGGGCCGCGGCCGTGGTGGCAACTCGGCAATGTCCAAGCCGAGTGACGGCTGCAGCTATAAAATAACAATTTGCTGATTGGGAGAGTTGGTGTAAGAAGAAAAGCTATTCAGGTAGCTTTGTGTGAATAACCTGTTGCTTGCTTGTTTATTTAATTTGCAATGTGGAGAATACTTTACATCAAGCTTAAAAGGCAAGTTGAATTTTTTTTTTTTTGCAAAGCCCCAAATTAAAATAATCCAATAAAGCATTCTCTTTTCAGATCTTCGTAAAGCGGAAGTCCGTGTTGAAACAAAATCATTTGCAATCAAGAAGTGATTTTTTGGTTGTTGTTGTTCAAAGAGATTTTCCATAATTCTGGTTTTCAGTTTGCCCAAAGCATGACACGGGCTGGCCGCGGCCCTGGGGCTGCCAGGTCCGGCCCCGCGGGTCGTGCAGGGCTGCCTAAACCTTTTATTCTGTTGCTGTTTCCTACCAGGCAGTTTTCACTGAGCTGCATCTTCTTAACCTGATGGGATAAATTATCTAGATACTACCTGTCAAAGGAAGAAAGAGATCCCAATATTGATATTAATATTTATATAGTCTAAAAAGAAGCCCTTATACGTGCAAAACATTAATGGTATAGCCGGGATTTAAGGGAGCACTAAAGAACCGGCTGTCACCAGGAGCAACAGCAGCAACGAGCTTCAGCCTGCAGGTCGCCCAACGGGCTGTTCCCGGAAGGGTACCCGAGGCTGTGCAGCGCTTTCCATTTCGAATGCAAAATGGCTTTTAACACTTCAGGCAGCATTTTAAAACTTCTTTTTTTCTGAATGTTTTTACATCTTGGCAGGACATTCTTTTTTTTTTCTTCTCCTTTTTTTTTTTTTTAATCCATTGCCTTCCATTATTGACTTTTAATGCTTTTCTTTCCTACCTCTTGAACAGCACATTAAGATTCCTGGCCCTTTCTCAAGCTGCCCATTACCTTGCAAGGGCAGCTCTATAAATCAGCTGTATCCGTGGGACCTGCCAAGTTCAAATTTCCCAGCTTTCAAAGGCTTCCTATCAGCACGTGTTTTATAACATAGTTATAATGCATCAGTGCTATTTGCTTTGGAATGGGGGTGGGAAACAAGGCGGCAGATCAGCAGAAAGAGGTCTGGGAGTTACGATGGGCTGGAGCCAGGGTTGCTCCCTCGGCGTGTGATCTTGCCGGTCTAAAGAAACCCATTTTTCCAATTTTGTTAAATAGTTGTGTGTTTGTTTTGCCCCTGTCTTGGTGCCCTGGTCTTGGCGGAGATATTTGTGCAGCAGTTACATACAGCTGGTGTTTGGCTGCCAAATAGATCCATCAGGTTGAGGTCGAAGGCTGTGCGGAGCATGTCTGGGTTTGTGCTCGCGTGCCTGGTGACTCCCGTTGTGTCGCCCAGTGACGTGCAGGCAAATTCCAGGGTGTGAAGTGTGATGAAATCTTGTGACGTGTAACACAGGCGAATGAACGCAGGAAAAAAACAATGCTGTAAATATGTCACGTCTGGTAGAAAATAGTTTCATTTCCTCATGCGTGAATAACGACGTCAGGATTTGATCTTGCGTAATTACTGTTATTCGCCACTAAACGCGGTGTCTGTGCAAAGCTGTTGAATTTGCATTCACGAAGAGATGAGGGTCTTCGCAAAAATACGTTTCTTGAGTCACTGACTCCAATTTCCTTTTTTTTTTTTTCCCCTTCCGTCAGTATGCCGGTAAATGGGAATATAGCTTTGAGGTAAGTTTGGTAACAACCGCAACCCCTGTACCAAACCCTAGAATAGCATCTTGCTCGCTCCGCTAGCAGTGCTGTGTAAAAGCAACGTGACTTAGCGCCTTGCATTAGCTACTACTCCAACGTGCCAAGCCTTGTGTATGCCGGTAGTTGCTATACGGTGTCAGGCCGCCAATGTTTTATATGGAATGTATGTGTCAGATGGGTAGCTCAGGGGTATCACATCAGAAAAGTGATTTGATGGAAGGATGCTGACATTGGGGTGCGCGGGAGGATGCCGGTGCCCACGGAGCAAGAGGTGTGCGTGGCCCTGAGTGCCCTGCGCATCCCCCTGCCCACGAGCCGGGTGCTGCTGGGGTCCCTGCCCGCTCCTCCGGCTTCATCTGCGCTCCCTAGGGAATGGCGAAGCCCCGCTGCTAGCAGGGGAGCAGGAGCAGGGACCACTGATAGAGAAAAGATTCATTCTCCAATGTACAGCATAAAGATGGAAGGCAGAGAAGCACGTGGGCACAGTTTCTGTGAACAGCTGGCTTGTTTCTTGTGCTGACTGCATACTTGACCAAGCCTTCTCATTCCTGTTCACAAATGATGTAAATACCCATTGCATCATTAATGTCACCTCTACCGGTCTGCATCCTTCAAACAAGTACTGACTGGGTGACTGTTTCTCTTCTTGAAGTTATGGCACCAGCTGGATTGGTGTAGTCAAACCAAGTTTGACTACAATCGCGTAAGAGATTATGGCTGATAGTTCGACTGTTCCTATAAACTGCAGCCTTATTACTAACTTCTACCATAAGAGATTATGGCCAATGATTTGACTATTCCGATAAATTGCAGTCTTATTACAATGTATTTGAAAGGACTTAGTTCTTCAAAAGTGAGTAGGGAAAACATTGCAGGTTTTTTTTACTGCCTTCTTAGAAAGTAATGTTTAATAAAACGAGCGAAGGGGACACAGGATCTCTTGCTTCCATTACTATAGATTTTCTAAAGTCAGTGCAGCCTTGCTGATTTACATAAGTTAAACCTGCTGTCTCACGTACCAGAGCAAAGAGTCTGGGCAGATCACCAAAGTAATGATTCGTACTATTTATACCCATGTGAAGAATCTACTAGATTTAGGCATTTAATATAATATAAACATGCAATGTAGAGAGATCATTACATTTCCAAGTAATTTATTTACGTACCTCTGTTTTCCCTTAAAAGAATAGTAGACAGAAGGGAACATAAAGCAATAATACATAATGAAACAAAAAAAAAGCATTGATGTTCGTGCTGGTTACTCAAAGTGACATTATAAGGACATTTGTTCTTGATATTTTAGTGGCCTCTTTATAAGTAAGTACTTTACTTTTTCCCTTACCAAACCAAAAAAAAAAAAAAAAGACTGAAGTGAACAATTCATTCTAAGATTATTTCAATGAAAAGCCTAATCCGAGATTAGCTGTAATTACGTGACGCTGATCTTGAACAGTTTTATCACTGAGCTTCAAACAGAAACACTCATGTGGATGGGTCCTGCTTCCTCGCGCAGAGCGGGGGCCGGGATGCAGGAGGAGCGTCCCCCGGCTGTGCAGGCAGCACCAGCCAGCACCACTGTGACCGGGTACCCGCTGCCGGCTGCCGCAGCTTCGGGCAGGATTTAGGGAAATAAAAGCTCCCCTCCATGTCGGTTTCCCTGGTGTCGGCACAGTAAAGGGAGAGCTGAAATCGTAGTTGGCAAAAAAATTCTTATCTCTTTATAAATGTAAATGTTTAATTCATTATATTTGTAATTTAGTAATGCTCGAGTAAGCTTCAGGATGTTTAGTACAGGTTATTACTGCAGTAGAAACATCGTCTCTGCCCAAATCTTGCTGTGCAGTGGGAAACCGTGATTGCAACAAGGCAACGTGTAGGTGGGGGGAGGATTCGGAGGCACACTCGGGTCTGAATTACAACATGTAAAGTGAGTGGGTCTCAAGTGGACCGGTCCCTCAAAGCAGAGCAGTGAGAATGGTTTTTGTGAAACTAAAGCTTAGTTCGTGAATATGCCTGTTTATGTATGTGTTACGTGCGTGTCGGCTACAATTTGCCTACAGTTTGACACCAGAGTATTCGCAGGCACAATTATCTGTTAGTAGTTCCCATAAGAGTGCTCTCAGCTTTCTCACCGCTGTGGATGTCTAATCAAACAGGCTGCCGCTTTTTCCTTTGTTTGTCTTTGTCTCTGCTGGTTTTGTTTACTTTCACCATTTTTCTGTCGTGCAGACCCATACATTTCTTCATATAATCACCCAGTCGTGCCTGACACTAAGCAGGATAGAGGATGGCACCCGTGGTCCCACTGTGGAGGCTTGCAATGGCAGCCCCTTGCAGACGTGGATGCTAAGGAACTACACCAGGCTGGAAGTCTTTAGGAACATTTTTTACAGCCCCACTGACTATTTCCCTTAACAAACGGTTGGAGGTTGGTATTAAAAAGCAAAATGTACTGATTTAAGCTATTCCCAGAAAAATGCTTCTCCGTTCTCTTCCTGCTGAACTGAACTGAATCCCTTTCTTGATTTCTCAGATGATTGTATAATGTTATATATGTTTAGTGTTAGTTATTATTAATTATAGATTTTATAATATAGATTATAATTTTAGATTAATTCAACTGTCTTGAGCTGCCTCCATGATCTACTGATGTCAGCATGATCGTTACTGTTTGCGATAGCTGAAGATTTGGTCCCTATTCCAAGCCATATAAATAATGCCAATTGCGTAGTATTTTTCAGAAACGTTCATTTTGAAAATTCCCAATTTTAAGTCATTCAGTCCTAGAGAGATTAGTCACAGGTGATTTCAAAACTCCACCAGATAATTTCAAAACACCTCTGCTACGAGGCCAGGCTGAGAGAGTTGGGGCTGTTCAGCCTGGAGAAGAGAAGGCCCCGGGGAGACCTTAGTGCGGCCTTGCAGTGCTTCAAGGGGGCCTCGAGGAAAGATGGGGACAGGCTTTTTAGCACGGCCTGTGGTGACAGGACAAGGGGTGATGGGTTTAAACTAAAGGAGGGCAGATTTAGGCTGGACGTAAGGAAGAAATGTTTTACCCTGAGGGTGGTGAAGCGCTGGCACAGGTTGCCCAGAGAGGTGGTGGAGGCCCCATCCCTGGAAACATTCCAGGTCAGGTTGGACGGGGCTGTGAGCAACCTGATCTGGTTAAAGATGTCCCTGCTCACTGCAGGGGGTTGGACTGGATGGCCTCTACAGGTCCCTTCCAACCCAAAGCATTCCATGATTCTATGAAAACATTAGCGTCTTCTTTCCTAGACAGTTTTGCCAGGTACTGTGATGGATGGTGATGGGGCAGTGCAGGGGAACAAGCAGGGGTTGCTCTCGTTTCTCCTCTGCTCCCCACTCAAGCGATGTTGCCTTCATCTCCGAGCACATCCCACTGCGATCTGGTGAAAGCCGCTCTCGTTAGCGGCAGAGCCCTGATAGCTGTAGCCAGCACTTCCCAGGAGGTGACGCAGGGTTTCAGCCTGTGCCTTGCAGCCTGCAAAGCTGGGGCCGATCGTGGGCGCGGGGGAACGTCCTGCCCTGCTCAAGCACTCCTTGCAGAGGCTATTTCAAGAAATGGCGCTTTTTTTTTCATTTTCTAAGTCCCTCTTCTGCTATGAACAACATTTTGCTGGTGCCTTTCATTCGCAAAAGTCACTTTTTAGGACGGAGAACTTCCACAGCTGCTGATACCGCTGATATCTGTAGTGACCACTGGAGTAAAGCAGTGCTGGAGTGAAGGATCTGTGCTCCGTCCCTTTGCCATAACGTATTCAGTCTGCACTCACCAGAGATACTGCTTGCATACATTTGGAAGCGGGAAACTACAGACCTTGCTCCTGCGCATCTGCGTGTCTGTACAGCGAGCTCTGCATCCATGCGTGCGTTCTCACATTTCAGTCAAATAAAACTTTTAGGCTGGCTTGTATGAGTACCGTATTGCCTAGTAATTAATTGTTTTCCAAGCAAAGGAAACCCTTTTTGTAATAGCATAAATAACGATAGAACGCAGAAAGAAAAAAATTATGAGACGGTTGAAAATCCCAATGATATGGTAATCTAGCCTGAAATTACAGACTGAATAAAAGGGAACAGCTGATGAAGGCGGCAGCAGCACTTTTAGGCTTGTTTGCATTTCTGGTTATAGTAGAAAATGATAGCAGTTTAATTGCACTTAAAACAATGTAAGTGAAGAATCAGTGATACTTTGAGCAGTGCTATTTAGTAAACAAGCTACTTCTGTTAGCACCACTAATTCTTTCCTCTTGCAATTAGAGGAAAAAATGCCTTATATAAATCATTGAATGCATATCAAATGGCCCCTCGGTGATTTGTTACAATATCTGCAGGCTTTTCTTTGAGAATTGCATAATAGTTTGTTTTAAACCGAGGAGCAAATCTCTAGGGACAAGCTATCGAAAGAATATTCGTAATACAAATTAGGAGCGTTAGTATGGGACACGGCAATCCGGTATGAACTGCAGCGTAAAATCACACGCTGCCATAGCGCAGGTGTATGTTTGGGTAATAAACCCGCATTGCTTGTCGGCGGTGTTAGCATTTCCCAGCAGTTTAACTGAAACACCAGACAATAGCCTTTTTTTTTTTTTCCCCCTCATATGAAGATACAGAAATGGTGTTTATTAGCAGTGAGACCGCATCAGAGACACCAGTTGCTAAAATGACTCCTTATTTGCATAACTTCAGTGACAGTAGCGTTGTTTATGTTTTATTATAGTGGTATTTATACCCGCAGGTGTGTGCGAGGGAGCAGGCGGCCTCCCCCGCTCTGGTGGCCGCTGTCCTGAAGGAGACGGCTGCAATGGTGCTGCTCCGAGGCTTCGGGTCGGGCTCTGCTGTCGTGGGGTTGATTTCGTCCTTTCTCCCTCCTCCAGGAGGCTGCAGAATTGTGCCACCCATCCTCGTTCCCCTCTTTGTTCCTTTGTGTGGTGTTGGACATAAAATTGCTCTCTGCTCCAGTGGAGGATCTGCAAACAAGATTTCAGTCCTCAAATCAGCTATTCCTGTGGTTGTTCCTGGCTGGGGCAGGGTTATAATCCCTGTGGAGCTGCTATACCACAGCTCAGACCTTGTTGGACCACTTTACCTGGAGCATTTTAACCTGTCAGTGTAGGTTGCATGATTGTTTTTAAAAGCAGTGGAAGGACAGAGTCTGTATAATCCCGTGGGGCAGCGGAGCTGCAGGCCCGGTCCCGCAGCGGGCACCAAACCGCCCCGTGGCTGCGTCTGCCTTAGTGAACAGCGCGGGGACGAGGAGCGGGTCTGCGCGGGGACTGCAGCCCGTGAGCACGGCTCTCGTCTCGCGGTAAGAGATGGGTGCCCGTGCTGGGTTTGCTCTGCCAAACCTGCGCCATGGCCTTGTGGCCGTGGAGGGAGAGGAACCAATCTTTAAAACCCTGTGGGACAAGCTAAACGGAGGCCAAAAATCACGATTTTCCGAGTCAGGTGCAGTAGCAAAGACAGATGTTGACTTCAGAAGTGTTAAGGTGATACCGAGCATCGATGGGTGTGGGTGCAGTGCGTGGCCATTGTGCTCTGCCAGAGTTGCGCAGGGCTTGGCTGGAGTAAACCCCCTGCGAGTCGGGCTCTGAGCTCCGGCCAGGGGGACACGGGGTGCTGGGCTGGCCTGTGGGGTCCGGCGAGGCGGTCCCCAGCCCTGCCAGCGCAGATTCAGCTTCATCCTCAGCCACACGCGGGCCACCGCTGTCCTGCAGCGTCGCACTCCCCTGGCTCCTGCGTGGTGCAGCGTGTGTGGGTTGCACAGCTCGGTCACAGACCTACAGCTGCTGACTTGACGTGTCTGCAGGTTCATGTGCAGATTTGCCTACAATACGGTGTTAATTGATTTTTTTCAGGAACTGAAAGACCTTTTAGGAAATAGTAAATTGGTAAATGCAGCGCTTCATAGCAAAGGCGCTTAAGGTGTGTGCTCAATTGCTGTGATGTTGTGTGCAAAAGCCCCAGATCAACCCCGGAGGAGTGCTGGAGGGGACACCCGCTGCTCAGCTGCACATGCGCCTGTCTTGTTTTATCTAAGGACACAACTTCATGTTTAACTTCCCCGGATCTCTTTATGATCGTGTTCTCCCAGTGCTTTTGGACAGAAGATGATTTATTTCTTCACAATAAGTTCTGTTTCCCTTCTGACTCTCTCATCCCTCAGAAATACAGCGTCGTGTGGTAGGAACAGAAAGGGGGGGGTGTCCCAAAGAAGAAAAAAGGTATTGAAACAGTGGAGTTTTCATCTGCATGTTCTCATTGTTCATACAATACTTAGCAAATATATTTCCACCGATGAAACGTGCGTGTGTTCAGGTTGCGGGAGTCTAAGCTCCTTAATCCAAAATACTGTTGCTTTGAAATAATACTTCCTTGCACTTACTTTGTACTTCTCTGTTGCATTTGTTTGTTGCTGGGTTCAGCAGAGGCGCTCGCTGCCCGGGCTGGCTGGCCACGCGTGAGAAGGTGAGCTGGGCACCCCGGGGAGCAGCAAGTAGCGTGGTAGAGGTCTGGTAGAGCTGTACGAGTGACAGCCAGGGATGAGTACCCGTCTCGTGGCTTGTGTAGTGACTAGAATAATACTGAAATAAGACCAGAAATGCAATTACTGGGTTCAGCAGTAGCTTGCTGCAGCTCTTCCCCTTCTCTATTGCAGAAGCTCACCCTGAGGCACGTCAACAGCAACCAGTGTCTGGATGAGCCGTCGGAGGAGGACAAGATGGTTCCCACCATGAAGGAGTGCGGTGACAGCCGTTCCCAGCAGTGGCTGCTGCGCAACATGACTCTGGGTGCCTGAAGCCGGCGCAGACCCGCTGCCTCGGCCGGGATCTCCTCCTCCTCCTCCTCCTCCTCCTCCTCCTCNGCGGTGCTGAAAGCCCTCTCCAAATCCCAGCTGTCAGAGCAAAGTCACGGGGGGGTTCCCTTGATGCGGCAGGTCTCCCCATGCCCCTTCAAAATCTGTGACTGTTCAAAGGAGCTCATCTGAGCCTATAAATGTCAAAACATGTGCTGTTACCAACACAAATGTGCTCAAAAACGCTTCCAGAGAAACCTCTATGAGCCCTACATCCAAGCGGTTGGGACGGAGCGTGTTTTCTGTGTGTCACACACCACTGCGGAGAAGAGACCCAGTGTAAAATGCCTTATGACACTGACTGGCACTGGGAACCATCCTGGCAGGCGTCTCCTGAGCTGGATGTGTCGGTGCTGGTCTTTCTTGGCAACGCGGTGGGGGTATTTGCTGTTCTCTCGTGTCGAGTGGGACTCCGTGAAGAACCACACTGAGTGGCAAAGTCGCCAGACAGAGCGAAAGCTTCGTGGTTTGTGCTGGGAAAAAAATGGGATCCGGTGTTTGGAAAAGCAGCAAAACCGAGCAAAGACTGCACTCAGAAACTGAACTTAAATCGAATGAGGCAACAGCAAAAGACGCAGGAACAACTTTAAGAAGGAGGAGTGACAAGCGTGGGTAACTCAGACCAGTGCAGATTGAAATGTCCTCTGCAGTGGGAAGAGAAATGGCTGGGGCTGGCACCTGGGGAGCTGCAAGGGGGTTGCAGGTGGAGGTACCAAAAACGGAGACCACTGGAGACTGAGGGTTGGTCTGAACTCGATCCCTGCCTGCTGCCGTTAAGCATTAGTGTGTACCTGCGTCCTGCATAAGGCACAGACGAGAGCTTCATCCGTGGATCCCCCCCACACACAGGATGAAGCTAGATCGACTCTGAGTTCTGGCTCCAGATGTTCTTGCTTCAATAGCGATGACAGATGCTTATTTATATTTTTAATAATTTTGTGGCTTAATCATTTTGTTAGCGTGGTTATTAAAAATGTGCTGACGGGACGCAGTCGTGTCGGAGGCGTCGCAGGAGCTGATGCCATGCCAGCCCACGGCGGGGTGTGGGAAGGGTCCTATACATACAGGGGACATTTCCTATATGTACTGGTGACGTTTCCTTCAGTGACCCCAGCAGCATGCGCTCCCCAAAACGCATCTGTGGCGTGATGGGCTGGGCTGGGTTTTCGGCACTAGTCTAACTTGCTGTTGCCTAGAGGGTTCAAGAGACCTAAATCACAGGGCAGCAGCTGCAGCGTAATTTCGGCATGGGTAAGTGGTGAAATGGTTTCCCATTATTTCACTCACAGTTCCTCAAAAGGTCTCTTTATGCACTAGGTCATTAAAAATGACGATATTTTCTGTATAATGCTCTGGTTGTTATGGATTAATAGTGTCATATATATGTACGTATTATAAATTTATAGATCATCCATATTTTCTTGATGCACATCATTAAAGGACAAATAGAAGGGTATTAAATTGGCAAAGTGATTGCTGTGCATGCATGGGAGCTAGAGTGTCACAGATTAACCCAGATTGGAGGCTCACCTGGTCCAGCCTTCCTGCTCAAAGTAGGGTCAAACGCTTCCAGTTCTCATCTTCAAATCGCCACACAAGTATACAATATGGCTTAAAAGCTGGCAAAACAGGGGAAGGCTGTAATTCTTCTTCATAGAAAAAGCACGCAAATGTCACAAACAAATTTAAACACCAATCTCCATGCAGAAAAAAGTTAATATATTGTTTCTTCATCTCCTTTCCAAGGGCTCTTGCCACGTGAGCAGCCACTCATGCTGGTAGGCCATGTACCCAGGCACTTGGCTTTTGCACGTCATTGCAGAAGTAAAGGTTGTGGAAGGTCCTGCAGCATCCAGGAGCATTAGGCGAGGGCGGTTGGTGGTGCCATCTCTTCTGGGTGCCCCCAGTCTTACTTAAATACGCCTGGCTGCCGGGGCGAAGGCTGCCAAGTCTACACCGCCCTGTTCAGACCATGAGGTCTTCTTGACATCGTAGCTGGAAGGTGATGGCAAGGTGCAGTCGGTGTGCAACTGTCTAGGCTTGAAGTGCAATCTCCAAAACAGATGACAAAAAGCATATTTTTCTCCTTAGAATTACTATAAAGGTCAATATTCTTGAAAAGTGCGTAATCCCCTGACTAAGGTAGCAAGCTGGCAGTGTTTGGGTATGGTCAGTGCCTGCGCTGCTGTGTCCCTGCGTGGGGGAAAAGAAGGGACATGCCTCTGTGTTTGGCTGTACTTATTTAGGAGCAAGCATGCGCATCCCTCACGGCCGGAGCAGAAGTATTGCTGTACATCTTCTGCACGCTAGCAGGATGGCCTGACATCTAGAAATTATGCCCAGATGTAGAAAAAAGCACTGAAGTATCTGTTTAACTTCAGTCACGGCGAGTATTTCCATGGGCTTCAAGGGGCCGGATCCTGGATTTACCTCCTCGGTAAGGATACAGAAACCCCATGAGCCTCATTGCAGAGGAATTCCGCACAAAGCCTCATTTATGGAGAGGGAGGTGGTGATGGTGAGGGCGCCTCAAATGCTGATGCGGCATCAGAGGTGGTAAATGAGGGGGTTGAATGGATGGATGTAAGTGACTGCGCGCTTGGACCCTGCCCTTCCTCCTGCCCCTGAATTCAGGTGTTGCCTTGACAAGTCGTTTGGGCTGAAATCATTTAAAATGGCTCGTTCGGTTGCCTCTGTTGGTGAGCATCTGAAGTTCAGTGCCCACAGACGGACCACAGCCGAAAAACATCTGTTGGGCTTTGTTCCCCATTTATAAAAGGTCTCAGAAAGGTGTCGGGGGGGTTGGCTTCTGTTTGCACAAATATAAAGAACTCTACAAATGCAGAACATTTATTGCTTTCACTGGAAAAGTGTTGCTGTTCTGATATTTTTTTAAGAGTTGCTTTGGTGAAGTGAGAGCGAGCGGTGACGCTGGGAGGCATCAGCGAAGGCAATGTTTTGAAGATGAAGTGGAGCCGTAAACGCTGTAAAAAGCTGTGTTCCTTTTTACCTCCTGGCGCCTTCTGGCCATCCACGGGGGTCGGGGGAGCCAGGTACAGCCAGAGCTGAAATGGGCTTCTGGAGCGGTCGGCCTGGGTGGGTTCCTCTACCGACGCATATTTCCCAGTTGCTGGGAGGATTTATGTATTTGTTGCGCTCCAATATGAATTGTGCTTTGAAGAAAAGCTGCAAAACTCCATGTGCTGATTTTTTTTTTTATTTGAAAGCAGAGATCTTATGTGATCCCACGCCCTCGGGACGCATCTCGTGCGGGTGCCGGGCAGAGCCTGACACGAGGCGATTCTCAGAAGGTCAGAGCTATTAAACAGGTTGGAACAATTTGGGAGCTCCACAGGCGTTGGGCAGTGCCGGTGGATGCCACAGCCCACCTGGGACACTTCGCATTTTTTCGGGTGGCTGCAAGCCTGCCCGCGTCCCCCGTGCACAGCTGGTGAGACTACACCACGCGTAACCTGCTACTAACCACGAGCTACCGTGTGCCTGGCGGTGTTGAGTGAACACCAGCGATGTGTTTTAATGCTTCTGTGGCTTTCCGTGTCTGTGCTTATTCTCCAACGCGTGATAACGTCCAGCCAGAACCGTTGCTCCGGTACGTAGCCACCCCCGGTTTATTTTCTTTTTTTTCTCTGCGAGCACGTATTCAGGACAGCTCAGTAAGCGGTGCCTTGCGAAGAGGCCACGGTGCTCTGCGACAATACAAAGTTTATTGGAAAAATGTTGGAATTCTGCTCGGTATTTTCCGAAGCAGGAAAAAAAAGACTGAGGTGTGGCGGTTCGGAGGATGCGCTTACAAAGGCTCCTGAATCAGTGCCGGGAACAGAAAATTTAAATTAAATTTATAAAAGTAGATCGTGGACAAAGAATTACACATTTTACATGTTGTAACGGTTATTAAATGGTATACTGGTACTCTTTGCTGTACATTTAAATATTTATACATTTTTGTAGAATTAAAATATACTGGTTTAGTTTTCTTCTGGTGCGTTTGTCTTTTTCTGTATGTTCTTATTTTTTATACGGTAAAAAAACCAGGTTTTCCACCACAACCCCTATATTTTTAGGTCCTTTATTTACACGTACGACTTCCGAGGTAGGCAGAAGAGCTTCTCCTGCAGTGATGTGAGTGGTGGGGAGGTGGCCGTACCGAGCGCGGCGGGGCGGGTCGACACGGGCACGTTTGGCTGTCCCTCGGTGTTCGAGGTTCAAGGTTCCAGACGTCCCCTGGAAAACATCGTCCTGCAAGAAAACCAGGCTTGGCCGTGCATCGGAGTCCGAGGAAGGCGGCCAAGGTCCGCATCTCACACTTGAACCCCTGGGTTTTGCCCTGCTGAGCTAAATATTGCCCAGATGCTGCATTAACCGTCTGTGTTTTGGGAAAAAATAATAATAATTCAGTGGGAAAGAAGTCGTTTCTGTATTAATGCTGCTTCAGTTCTCCCTGCAGCAGGGCACAGAGGGGCCAGGTTGGACAGTCGTGTATCACCTACTCCTGTAAGGAAAATAAAGAATCTGGTTATATATTACAGATAATACATGATGTCAGTAGCGGAGCTTTAGTCTTATTTTGGTGGTCGGAGGGTTTTCTTTTTTTAAGTCGCAGCTTGAATCCTGAAGCGGCTGGGTAAGTTCTGGTAAGAAGGGAAGAGGGAGAATATTTTTAAAACAAAGGATTTATAAACATAAATGAAAATAAATCCTCAGGAGACTGGGAGGGAGAGATCAGTTCATGTCATCGCTGTGGTGGAGGTGATTCCTGAGACATTTAGCACAAATAATAGTATGCCAATATTGAATTATTTCAGATTTTACTGTTAATTTCAATTGCTGGACAAAATCAAAGCCTTTTTGTTATGAGCCTTACAAAAAGTTAAGCAAAGCAGTAAGAGTGTTATAAATGATAGAAGGATTATGTAGCTTTCATCTGTGTTACTTCAGAGTTACTGACAAAGAAATGATAATGTTGAAGATGATAAAAGATTTTTATATAATAGCAACTTTAGTTTCCTAATTCATCCTTCTACACTGTTACAGTGTCCTCTGATCAACTAATTTACAGAAATGCTACCAGTTAGTGCCTCATTTAACAAGATTATGTCCTTCCAGAGTCGCATCCTTGCTCATGCAACTACAGAGAAAAAAAATTAAGTCCTTTTTATCAAGGGTTACCTGCTTCGGGTTGTCTTCAGAGAAATGTGTATTTGTGTATTTGTTTCTGATGAGCTGCGGTTTATATAAAACAGTCATCGCATATGTGCGATTAAAAAAAGACTGTCAAGTTTCTACTCTGATTATTAAACTAGTTTGCAAAGGTGCAATTAACTGTAGAGCTCATGTTAATTATAGTATGTGAATCGTTTAAATGAATCATGAAATAATCTATTTGTGAGTAATGAATGCAGACATAGAGGTATTTTTTTTTTTTTGCATTTCTCAGAAATGCTAATAATTAGGACTGATTATAGAGCTAAAATTACAGCGAGGGAAACAACCTACATCTCATTTTTCTTAAAAAATTGTACGTGTGTTTCTCTCTCCTTTCGGGGTCTGTTGAAGGGATTTGTGGAGCCAGCCCCCCGGGATGAAGCCCTGCAGAGCATCACCGTGGGTTAAGGACGGTGCGTGCCTGGGTGCTGCTGCCGCCCGCTCCGCCCGGCGTTCCAAACCTGTGGAGTAAGGATGGCAGGATCTGCCCTGAAATCCATATTCAGGCAGCTTGCAAGCCAGTGGGACCGGGTGACACCAGTCTGGGGACTATTTCTGTAAATTCAGATCATCAATAAATGGCTTACTCATTTTGTCTGTCATCAGCTCACCCTGCTTCTTTCTCAACCGCACCTCTGTACCCGCGGTACGCAATCCCCGTACCGTGCTCTGCATCAGCTACGCCTGTAAAATGCTTCCATGTGTTGAAATCAGGTAATTGCAGATAATAAATGGAAATAGGTAAAATAGCTCCAGAGGTAAATACTGCCCAGGCGAGTTTAAATCGAACCGAACACGAACCTCTGCCCGTCAGCCCGAGCCGCAGACCGGCCAGCTGGGTCTGGTTACATTTCAGGAACCGAGGGGTTAAAATATGTCCATCCGTACCTGTAGTGCACATGCTCACATGGGCTTTTTTTGGGGCTATCGATGGCGATGCCTTAGGTCGTTGGGTGGGCAGGCAGGGAGACATCACACGTAACGTTTCCTTTGCAGGGAAAATGAAGTCGAGCAGATACAAGAAGTTCAGGTTTGGGAGTTAATTAAACTTCTGTTGGCTGTTTAACCTTGGCAGTTACAAAGCTTCTGCTTCTGTGACTTCGATACAAACGTTTTGATTCTCAACAATACAAACTGAATTTGAAGAATGCATGTTATTTAATTTTTTTCCAAAAGGTTATTTTCTTTATTTGTTTCCAGGTCATTCCATTTGCAGTACATACAGAAGAAGAATGTTAATTATTGTTATGTTAACCTGTGAATTAAACGTTTCAGGACCACATCTAAACGTCCTTCTGCGTGTGCGTTTTCATCGACGCAGATCTCCCCGCACCCTGCGGTGCGTCCGGCGGGCAGACCCGGGGCTGGCTGCTGGCAGGCGGGAGATGCCAGCGGAGGGGTTCGGTGTTTGGGCAGGAGCTGGTGGGAGCATGAGATGGGGCATCCCCTGCGGCCAGACCTCACCCCCCCGATTCTCCCTGGGCACTTGCATGTTTGTGTCTGTCCTCTCTGCCGTGATCTACGTTGCAGATCGTTATTCCTGCCTAACGTGCACCTTCACAGCCTTCCACCCCGGGACCTCCTGGGACAGCTAACAGATCGCAGGAGCACTCACCAGCGTCGGTAGCACCACAGCTTGTCGATTTGGGGCCGCTCGTGGGATTCCCTCGCTCGACCCTGGACCTTCGACGGAGCGGGGCCGGAGGAAAGCACGCCTTCGCGTACGTCCAGATGTACCCAGGGTCTGCGAGGGCACTGCCTGTAATGGGAGCAGAGACGATTTGAAAGTGAAATCTATGTCCAAGTGCTGTAAATTTTAACGATTTTTTGTCATTTCAAAGAAACCAGCAGAGGAAAGGTGATCCTTTTCTTGGAGAGCAAACGGCCCTGGGACGTACCGCCGGCTGCAAGGCGCGTGTCGGCAGCCAGGCTTTCTTCTGCTGGGAAATCGGGTGAGCTGCTGAGAAAGAGCGAGGGTCTCCTGCGCCGGGGGGTGCGGAGGGCGCCCTGCGGTCACCTCGGCTAGCAGGGGCTCGTTAAATCCCGGCTTAGTTACAAAGCTCGTCGGCATGAAGTTGATGGCACAAAGAGAGATTGTTCAAAGGGTACGCTGGTACGGAACTTGCATTGACTACCCGTGTGGTGACCGAGGCTCTCGTACGGACGGAAGCCTCTTGAGAAAGGGCACATGGGACATAGCAGGGAAAGGGAGTTCAGGTTCTGCGGAGGAAGCTGTCCCACATGGATTTGCCTCTTTTTGCCCACAAACGCTGATAACGTTGAGTGTTTTGTTGGCTAGGGATGTATAAGTAATAGGTTCAGTCCTGCACATCCAACGTATTTTATCTGCTCGAAGGTCCTAGGCGTTGAGCAGGATCATTCAGTTCACCTCTGCTGTTATCACGGGGATATCACCTTCGTAGTCCGCGGGGCTGTACCTGCCACAAGGCTCGAGTCATACTTGGAGGTGATTAAATTGCTGCTCTAGAATTCAACTTTCATTAATACCAAGAAGTTTTTCCTTTAACCGTTATCCTTTCATTGTATAGATAGATCTTGGTAATATTTTGTGTTCTGCCTGCTGCAGGGTGAGCATGGGATTTCCAGCATGAAGCTCCCAACGGGGAGTTACAGTGGCGGGGGAGGCAGAGCCGCCGTGATGGAGCAGCCGGACGGGCAGCAAACCGCTGGTTCCGCCGCTCTTTCCAGCGTGCTCCCCGCGGGCTTTGCCCTGCGTGGGGTTTTCCTGCCGGTACGAGGTGCTTTTATCCACGGCAGCGCACGCCGCAAGCTCCTGTAAGCGGCTCATCGCTGGTGACAAATCTGTAACAGGGCAGTGACAAGTGCCACGAGAGGGACCTGGGGGTGTTGGTGGACAGCCGGCTGAACATGAGCCAGCAGTGTGCCCAGGTGGCCAAGAAGGCCAACGGCATCCTGGCTTGTATCAGGAATAGTGTGGCCAGCAGGAGCAGGGCAGCCATCCTTCCCCTGTACTGGGCACTGGTGAGGCCGCACCTCGAGTGCTGGGTTCAGTTTTGGGCCCCTCACTCCAAGAAGGACATGGAGGTGCTGGAGCGTGTCCAGAGAAGGGCAACGAAGCTGGGGAAGGGTCTGGAGCACAAGTGCTGTGAGGAGCGGCTGAGGGAGCTGGGGTTGTTCAGCCTGGAGAAGAGGAGGCTGAGGGGAGACCTCATCGCCCTCTACAACTGCCTGAGAGGAGGGTGCAGGGAGGTGGGTGTTGGTCTCTTCTCCCAATAACAAGTGATGGGACGAGAGGCAATGGCCTCAAGTTGTGCCAGGGGAGGTTTAGATTGGATATTAGGAAAAACTTCTTCACGGAGAGGGTTGTCAAGCACTGGACCAGGCTGCCCAGGGCAGTGGTGGAGTCCCCATCCCTGGAGGTATTTAAAAGCCGGGCAGACGAGGTGCTTAGGGACATGGTTTAGTGGTGGACAGGGACGGTTGGACTGGATGATCTTAGAGGTCTTTTCCAACCAAATGATTCTGTGATTCTGTGATCACTCCTGTCCTGCATGAACTGAAATTTCTTACTGTGCCTAAGCCCCTTCTCTCTTGCCACAACAATTACTGAAGTTTCACGTGTTTAAGTCCCAGGCAGTGCTGGGAGGAAAAGAAAAACAGAAAAGTGGAATTTAGCGCCCAGCCCAGGAACCATTGCATTTCAGGTAAGATCGGTATTTGTCGGCTTCAGTTCTAAACCACACTGGAGTAACTTGTTCTGCCCTGTGCATATTAAGGTCCTAATTTTGGTGAGCGCCCTCACATTTAAGGGGCAGATACTGTCTGTATGAAGTTTCCATGGGTGTGGGGCTGGCACATGAGGAGCCACAAAAGCGTCCATGGCACAATGCCGCAGCACGTTTCACCTATCTCTGCCGGTGAGTTGGAGACGAGATAAGAATCCGCAGCGTCTTTAGGGGATGTGTCCGGGGATAGGCAGGGGCACTGCGGCCCTGGGTGGGGGTTTCAGCTCGCCCGAGCCCTCGTGCCCATCTCACGCCCTTTCTGCTCTCCGTGCCCACGTCCGCGCTCCTGCTCCTGGCAGAGCCCCTGGCTCCCTCCAGTCGCTGCCAAATGCAAACAAGAGAGGACGTAATAGCACAATAATAATATTAGTTTCTGGCAAGCACGTGCATCTAAGTTTGCTAGCAAGTTTCTTCTGTCTCGCGTTGATATTTAATTGGATTTGCTCAAAATCCTGTTGCGTCCCCCCACACGCACAGGCCGGCAGCCTGCCAGGCTTCAGGCAGAGCTCAAGCTTACCCGAGCGGTCAGGTAAGAAATCAGGTCAAGCCTCTTTGATGGGATGCTGTTCTTGAAAAGTGGTTTAGTTTTCCTATTTGGCAAGGATTGTACCACATTTTGTATTATTAAAGACACAAATCTTCTCGCCTAGGATGTAAAAATTTAGAGGGACATAAATCCAGGGTGAGCGGGAGGTTGGACTCAGTGACCTCCCAAGGTGCCGCCCGACTTGAGTTGTACGAGCCTGTAAAAAAAAGCTACAAAAAGTGGGGTCAAGGAGGGCTCACCTCACTTAACGACAGCCGTCCATGCCCTGGACAGGGGCATTCTCCTGTAGCTAAGGAGCTTGCTTTACAAAAAGCTGCTCTTGCTAGCCACTTACTTATTGCAACTGCTCAACGTTGTCAGCGTTATTTCTTAAAACGATCACCTTAAAATAACGACGTGAGCGCGGGGAGGCTCGCTGGGAGCTGGCAGAGCATTGCAGCATTACACGCATTTTTTCCTGTGTGTGTCTGTGGCTGTAAGTAAGTGCCTTTACCAAATCCTGCAGTTTTCCAACCCCAGCAGGGCACCTGCGCCCGCGCCCGGCACTGTGCGGGGAGCCCCACACCGATCCCGGGGTGCCGTGGCTATGTCACCTCTGTCCCCAGCAGCTGGGTGGTGGGGGCACCCCGAGGGACCTCATGCAAAGCCACGCACCCCATTTCCCAAGCGAGAGGCTGTTCTGGAGAGTTTGGGGATTCATTCTCCAGCAGGCAGGTGCATGTTGATTTGCTGGCAGGTTTTTCCCAGTCTGTATTCATATTTCCCCCCACTTGTCGCACGCTGCTGTACCCCCGTTGCTGTTCCAGAACCGCCGTTCAGCAAAGGCGTTCAGCGTTCAGCCGGAGCCCGCAGCCCAGCGTCCCTTTTGCTCATCGCGGGGACGGTGGCACGCTGGCGTCCTGCGCCGGCTCCAGCAGCTACTTCAAATTCCCCGTGGGTATCTGATATTTTTTTGGCAATGGTAAAAGGCAGGGCAGCTTCAAGGGGCTTTTCTTCTGCTTCAGGTGCGAGGGCTTTTGTACAAACGTCCGAAAGCACGTGTTACTCGAACATAGCGCAGGCTTCGTGTACTCATCCCAACGAAAGCGCTTTTTCTGTCGGGTGCTTTTTCTGTTGTTTTGGGCGTGGGGGTTTTTTTTGCCACAGCAAACCAGGATTTAACGTCGTTAGCAGGGAGCTGTGTAGCAACAAGGACGTCTGTGGGGAGAGCTCCCGCCTTCGCTAATTTTCTGCCTTTTTCTCCCTTTTGTCTGAGCGGGAGGCTCAAGATGAAACCCGAGAGGAGCGATCGCGCCGTAGGACACGCAGCGTTCCATGAGAGCTCTGTTGTGTTTAGAAACAGGTGGCATTGAGTAGTGACAGTTTATTCTGCAAAACAGAGGCTGCACGCTCGTTTCTGCAGGGAAATGGCCGAGTCTGGAGGGGCCGTGCACAGCTCAGCCACCCCTGTGCCGGGAACCGCCGGCACCCGGGCTTGCCAGTGCTGCGGTGCCCCTTTCCCAGCACCACCGAGAAAACGAGGGGTTTTCCAGCCTTATTACAACCCCTCGTCCTTGCTGTGGTCTCCTCCGCAGCAGGGTCAGAGGCGGCATTCAGGCGGTGCAGAGTTCTCCTAAAATTACGTTTTGCGCAATTTTTGGGCTGTCCCCACGTGCTGCTGACGGGCGGCGGAGCAGCGCTTCTCGCCGCTCGCTCACGCAGTGTTTTGCTTTGTTGCTCTTCCAGCAGACGACGTGGTACGTCTGCCTGTGGGCACAGGGTACGGATGTGTGCAGCACCTCCTGAGAACTGCTTCCTATCTCCCTTGGCCGGAGTTTCTGGGCAGCGTTGAAGTCCAATGTCTGGATTTCAGACGCTAAATGGGAACCGAAGTCTTCTGAAATGGCACTTAGTTCTAACCCCGAGGACGGAATTTTCAAAATCCTGGTATTCAGAGTTTCTTTTCCTAAAATCCAAATGTATAGACACAATTTCCCGCACTATGGGGCTATTTTTAGGGCTGCGAGGGCGAGCAGACCTCGAAGCGGAGCAGGAGTCTCAGCCCGTTTCCCTCCCCGCTCTTCATCCCCTGTAAGGCAAAACAGGACCTGGGCGAGATGCTTATCGGCGGAAGAGGGCATGGTCTGTTGTCCTTCCTGAAGGAACCGTGGTTATAATTTGTTCCTCTCGGAAACGGCGATCATTTCGCTCTTTGCCTTCCACGTGCTTTGCAAAGCCGCAGCTGGTGAGACGTTGCGGCGTGCCTGCGTGGGGTGTCCCTGCTGTCAGACAGCTAAAGCTGCAGGAATCATCAACGTATAAATCTGACTTCGCACAACCGTGTTTCACTAAGTTTGTAAGTCCTGTCGCCACTCCCACACACGTTACGTGTTTTTCCAGAAAAAATCCCCTATCTGCCTCTCCTTGTTACACCGGAGCTGAACATCAGAGCCTTCACACGCCAAAGCAGGGTGTTTAAAAATAAGCTCGTTACAAGTGCCTATTTTATCTCTACATAAATGATTTCTAGCCAAAACTGCGAAGACAACTTCTTGTGTAGTCTATGAATCCTGCTTTGTTTTATTTACCACTTTTCTGTTCTGAAATATCTTTCTATGACACAGAAAAAACCCAAGAAGCAGCAGCGCTGCCTGCCTGGATCCTGAGGTGACCCGCGTTGATTTGGATGTATGAACGCGTCCCACCGCATCCTGGAGAAGGCTCTGTGGCTGCAGCAAGGGGGTGAGAAGGGCTCCGGGGAAACTGAAAAGCCCATTTGACCGGATAAATGCTTCACTCCAGTCTTTGCACTTGCTGGGCATATGTAAAAAGACAGGAATATAGAAAATGTTGAGAGAAGAGGGAAAAAAAAAAATACTAAGGAGATGCTACGGTTGGAAAATGCCTGGTGAGTTTTGTGGAACGGCATCATCTTCTGGCAAAAAATATGGAAAGGCTTTGAAAACTGGGTTGGAAAAATATACTGTAGCTTTTACATTTGTAAAGTAGGTGAGCTGAATAACCTCACAGAGCGCTCTGTCTCTAATAAACGTGTGCATTATATGTGTATATACATGTGTATATATACATATATGTCTGTATATTTAAAGGATGCTATTTTTGAGCAGATTCTAATGGACCTGTTGCAGATTGCTCCAGGCTAAAGCTTGGCTTAAGATATTTTCAGAGCGGGAAAGAAGAGGCTGCTCCTCACAGAGTTACAGCTGGTAACGCTTTATATTTTTGTTAGCAAAGGGGAGAAAGTGCAAGGTGTTGCCACGTTGTTAAGACCAGCGAGTTTGTTCTGAGCTTTTTGGAACCTCTTTCCTTCGTACCTGCCATGTATAAAGAAAAGATTATGATGGCTAGCTACTTAGAAGGATTAGTAACATATTCGTTAACCTTTTTTAATCCTTACATTATTGCTTAATGAAGACTATTATCAGATTTATATCCCAGTAAATTGCGGCTCGTTAGGATGTGAAATGTGTTGGAAAGTAATATTGAATGGGAAACTCTGTTCTCAGGGGGATCGTATACTTCATCTTACAAAACCTGGGGTTTTTTTTTCTAATACCTGGCATTTCTTCACCGCCTAAGAGAAGGCAGAACGCAGACATGCAAAGGGCAGTGTTTGTCCTGAGCGTGTTTTGAACCCACCCGCTCAGGGCTGGGAGGTGAGAAGCGGGTACCTCTCGCTGAACCCTCGCCACTCTCCTGCAAGTAACTGCGCGTCGTGCTCCCTCGGGGGCTTTGCTGCTCTAACTCCATCTCCCCGTGCAAGAACCGACACAGGGCTTTGATGTGGGAAGTGGGACTTCGGCAGGATTCGGCTGCAAAATAGCGGTCTTATTTGAAAGGGAAAGGGAGAAGTTTTGTACGGGAAAGCTGGTAGAGCCAAAGAGCTGGTTGCGCACATCAGTTTGAAGTTGCCAGGCTGACACGGGCAGGTAAGCCGTGCAGACGAGGAACCAGCCCTCCTCCAAACACACGTGTGCTGCTCCGTGGACAGAAATGCCAGATGGCCTCGGATGTAGCATTTGGTTCCCAAATCAAAGTTAGCCTCTCCTCTAATCTGTTCGTGCATTCCTAATTCCTGCCTCACCATAATAGCTAGTGGCCATTTATTTTATCTAAAGAGTGTTATTTCTTTGCAAAGACAGCCTGAATATTAAATAGAGGGATTATATGTCTCTGGAGAGTAAATGAATTAAATTCCAGGTTCATCCACGAAGGATGGAGTCCCGCCACTCCTGCTCCAACCCGGGGCAATCTGGAACAAACCCAGGCATCGTTTTGCCCAGGGCTTGCTTGATTTATGGTATATTTCCACGCAACAAAATACCCATTTTCCATTCACTTTCCTCTCTCAGGGTCTCCTGGAGAAGTAGCGACTTTGGGACCGATGTTGCTGAGGGCGGTCGGACAGTTTGCACATCCACCCCCTCCCTGGTTCGAAGGGGTTTCTACATCAATTAGAGCCTCTGGTTCGGATGGTCAGAAACGACTGCGAACGCCATCGTACTCGCTTAGTGGTATTTCCTCTGTTACTTACACTGTGCTTTCTTATGTCCTGAAAAAAGAAAGGGGATGTGCACAATAATGAAAGGGAATCAGCCCAGTAGCATGTAAACAAAAGAAAAAAGTTGAAAGAGTCAAGTGAGGTTGAACAGAATTTGTCTTTTGTATCACCCTACCCCTGGTTACCATAGAAAAGCCCTTTATGGGTCTGGGGTCCCTTAATTTTTCCTGATGGAAGTCAGAGCATTAATCGTGCTTTGTATTCATATTTTATTTTTTATACACACTGGCATTATTCTCTGGAATTTATTTTGAAGGTCAAACTAAAGCTGAGGGAATCTGCTAATGTAACTGTTGCCGGTGACTTGCTTTGCTTTCAGCGAATTCAGAGATAAGTGGTCTTATGAATATTGCATGAAAACACCTCTAGTAATGGCTTTTAAATGATTTAATTTTGAAAAACGGCAGAGTTTAGCAGAAGAACACTGTTATCTACACAGGAAGCCAGCTCGGCAGCACAGGACCCTCGGTCGTGGTGCTCCTGCAGCTCCAGCGCAGCCCCCCGGGTGCAGGGGTGCAGCAGCGCATCCCTCCCCGCAGGACGGGCTGCTCGGCACCGGGGGCTTTGCCACCCAGACCCCAGCAGATAATGATGTAATCCTCTAGAAATCCTCCCCCTCCCCAGGGAAGAGCTGTTAATATGTGAAGATTCATACTAATTTTGCATGACTCGGGTTGCGAGGACCAGCAGTGCTGAGCACGGCGGCGGTGCGGGTCGTGCGCTCCCATTTGTCCACGTTCAGCTTCGAGCTGTTCCCTCTGTACTGAGGCCTGTGGTGCAGTATTAATGAGGAGAAATAAATTACGTATTTGGTCTGGCACCAACTCTCAGATTCCCATTAAATATTGCTCTTGGCATTTGAGTGATTCGCATTAGCGCAGCGGGCACGGGGTGGAAGCCAGGCTTTGGAGACAGATCCTCCGGCGCTGGGTCTGCCTTTGCGGCCGCCGGGCTGAGCCTGAGCAGCACCCTGGGTGTCTCCGGCCGTTCACCCGGCGGTTAAAAGCAACCGGTAGTGCTGCCCTCCCATAGAGACTCACGGGTTTTTAGCCAAGAAGGGATCATTACAGTAGAAGTCAGGCTGGCTAATATAGCGTGGGCTGGAGGGCATCAGCCCATTTTTCCTGCGTTTCAGTAAAACGCATCTCAAAAAGGGATGAGCTCCTGATTCGCAGGACGCTGGCGCTCCAGCTGGAAGGCTGTTTCGGTAAGGACTCGCCCTCAGTCCCACGGGTAAGCTTATTCACCGCAGCAGTGTTCTTCTAAATGCTTCGTATGAAAAGCGCTGTCTCAGCATATAATACTGCAAAGCCGTTCTTGTGACAGATCAGTACATTTTAAATTCTATTCCCCTCATTTGTGTGGAGACTGTGCACAGAGGCTTTGGCAAGTGATTTTGAGATGGTCCAAAAGTCTCTAACTCCTGAGTCCCCACGTCCTGCTCAGTTTAGTTGCTTCTGCTTACAAACCCACGCGTGGTTCTGCCATTGTAACAAGACAGGCGAAAGTTCCTTCTTTTGTCAAAGAAATGTTGAGACTCGGTTACATGGATTTAAAGCCAGCTTAGGCGGTCCCGATCCCCCAGGTCAGAGCGGGGGTAGCTCAGCAGCCCGGTTTATCTCCCCGTTGAGCCCAGCCCTCCTTGGTCCATCCGCGGAGGAGGTGGGGATGCTCTGCAAGTACCACTTGGCTTTATGGGGCACATAAAATATGCGTGCAGCGGTATGATTCTGTGTTTATATGGCAGTGCTGGGGTTCCCCCAGGCGCTTTGGGGTTCTCCTGGTTTCGGCTGGGATAGAGTTAATTTTCTTCCCAG
>VYZW01052347.1:17970-53182 GCA_013401315.1 Balaeniceps rex
AAAAAAACCAAAACAAAACAAAACCAAACAAACCACAACAACAACAACAAAAAACAAACCACAAAAAAACCCAAAAAAAACCCCAACAGTAAAAAACCCAAAACCAACAAACAAAAAAACCCCAAAACCCCACAACCAAAAAAACGCTCAAAACCAAACCAAAGCAACAACAAAAAAAAAAACCCACCACAGTTACTTTTGTCTTGTATGTATATTTTTGTCCTGCTTAGTGGTTTCAAAACCAATTCTTCTCCACACACACTTTGTCACACCTGAGCATTTTGGGGGATTTTCATATAATCTTCTCCACATGAAAGGCTTCCATGCCTGCCTGCCTTATTCATGGCCAATATTTTTCTTCCTAGTCTGTCCTGTAGTCCAAAAATGACATTTCTGCTACTTTTGACAGCTTACTTCTGTATTCTTTTCAGTAAAAGCTATTATAAAACCAGGTTTCTTTTCTCCTTTTTTAAGAATTTTCTTTGCCTCAGTTCCCATCCTGTTACAAAAGAGTTGGTGAAAGGTGGCTTTCACGTCATACATACCCTTCAATATTCACGGAGTGCAGCCAGAGTTCATCATTAAGGTGAACAGCTTCTGTGTACTGTGCAGATTTGGTAAATGCTGAGATAATCTGTGTCACAGCATTTCATAATGAGACTTACTATTTAGGCAGATTCCCCAAATTGTTACTGAATTATGTTGTCAGAATGCATTTCCTTGTCTGCTTGCTCCTTAAAGACAAGTATGTGCTATAAGCTGTTCAGAGCGGATGCCTCTGGTACCTGTCCCCTTCACATTTTTCAAGTGGCAAATATACAAATAAGCACTACTGTATTCTATAGATAAGGCAATATATCTGAAGAATTGATTTATTTTCTTCTCCCCATCAAGCTGATCTCCTCCCTCATGTTTCTAGGGTGAAAAAGCACAAACAATTGGTCAGATTGAATTCTGCTTCACCAAAGAACTGCAGCTGAGAAACTGCACAGCGCTGAAGGGTGAATCCGACCCAATGCAGGCTGACTTGAAGCTTGGAACTGAGGAGTTGTCTGTCTGCAGTGATACTCTCCCAACCTATTATCCTTCAGAGGTCCAAGATAACAAATGAAGCCATAAGAGTTTGAAAAACTTTTTAAACAGCAACAAAACCCAAACCCATAAACATTATACCTTGGAAAGCAGTCTTGACTTAGCAATATTACAAACGCCTGTCCATATCACAGGCATGCTGTGAAGATTTCTGCTGGAACACACACTTCTTTTGCCATTAAAGGAGAACGGTCCACATTGTAATATGAGTTACCAGGCTGAAGTATTGAATTGTGGCTCTGATATTGATGGGATCAGAATCTGATTTACAGCTTTGCCTGGACTTTTTGGCTTGCTTATGGTTGGAATCAATGTTCAAAAGAGAACTGTGACTTCTTAGTTTCACTTGCAGTTAAGTCTGCCACTTCAGCCACTTTTGGGTTTTCCAGTGAGTCAGGGAAATTAAATCATTCTTTGTTTTGAAAGAATGCTTGTCTCTGAGATGAGATGACAATTTCTTGAGAAGAAAATATTGTAAACAAAAAGAATTGAGTGACCTGTCTCTGGAGGTCCTTTCCCAGACATAATACCCACTGCCTTGCGTAAATTTGCTCTCCGGAAGTGCTGAACAGAGGCCACGTCCTCTGAGGCATTAAACCTTTCCTCACTCAGAGATCACGACAGACCAAAGATGACAACTTTTGCATAACATCCTAGTGAATGAAACCACATTCACCAGGTTTTGGCGCTTCTGCCTAAAGGATCCCAGGAAGACTGTATTTGTAGCCTTACCTGTTCTTTGATTTTGCTACAGTAGCTCCATACAGTCTTGAAGAACAACCAATCTTAGAACTTACTTGCTAGTGTAGGAAAATGTTAGGCCCTAGAAATATGTTGTTATTAATTTTTCATTGTATTTGAACATTTAGTATTACCACACAAGTGTGAGTGCCTGCACTTTTATTTAAAAATGAGATTGTCACATAATCGCTTTGTTCCAAGAAACAGCTTTTTATAGGTGAGACGGTAAATACTACAGGATTTTCAGTGAAAAGTACAAATGTTAGCAATAGTGCGTCTCTATCCCATAATAATTAATAAAATGCCACAAAGTTGGATGTTTCCAAAGGGGACCAAATTTGGATGACATCCTCTACATAGTGCTGTGTTGATGCAAGTGTCTCAAATTGTCTTTCAAAGAAAGACAATTATGGCTCAAGGAACCATCTGTTAAAAGAGTATTACTGTGAAAACATGAAATGCGGTATTAGGAACAAATTTGTTATGTCTTTTGGGACACTGTTCAAGTTTACTCTCATTTTTTACTGTCCCTGTTTCTCTACCATCTTTCATTTAAGGCTCTGTTACCTTGCCATTCCAGAATGCTGTCAGTTTTTTAGTCCTTTCATTAGAAACTCAGGTATTTATTTATTTTAACAGATAAGAAATGAGTATGATCTGCACTCTGTTGTATCTGTATTTCAGTAAAGCGAGGGCTTCTCTTTCAAAATTTGTCTTCCTTCCCGAGAGGAGCTATATACTAGTGTGTACTAATACTGTATTAGTATACTAATGGTAACCAGATCTAGTGTTTTTATAACAGCCATGGCATGTTCAGTTCAGGTTGAACATGACCAGACACATGACTGGAAGAATCACAATTCCCCCATTTCTGCCATCTTCTTCTAAGCCAGAAAAAGTAGGGAGACTGAACTAAAATGCTTGAAAAGACTAGAAGGTACTTGGTTTTTTGTGGAATCTTTTTGAGATCACTAATATTTTTTTCCCTCTAGTTACAAAAAATTATCTTAGCCTAAAGAAAACAAATACTTGTTGGGAAAAATGCATTTCTCTGTAAAGGAGCAGCCCAAGGCTCATGTACTTTTTTTAAACTCTCTCTCCAACTCTTTCAAATAGTATTTAGATGGTGCATAGGTTTTGGGTGGGCTACACAGAGTGCAAGGAATTTAGAATGAACATTAATTTACA
This sequence comes from Balaeniceps rex, assembly GCA_013401315.1. NCBI lineage: Eukaryota > Metazoa > Chordata > Aves > Pelecaniformes > Balaenicipitidae > Balaeniceps > Balaeniceps rex. The sequence goes on from VYZW01052347.1 coordinate 20,992, forward strand.
ATTCACATCATAAGTTTGGGGGTTTTTTTAAAGAAGCAAGGCTCACCTTTTCCTCAAAATTGTGTTATTGTTTTAATGGTTTGGATTTTTTTGTCCTTTGGTGAAGTCCCTTGTTCTCATTTTCCTTTCAAAGTTCTCAGAGTGCAGTGCCATATCCTTGCTTGTTAAGCTAATGAGCAGTGAGGGAAGTGGAAACAGAGGTTGGTAACTACCATCAGACCATCTCACAAACGTCTTGCTGAGTGCTTTTCAGTCATCAGTCTGGTTATGAACACAGTCCTTAATTACAACAGTAGACTTCTCAAAATCTCACTATAAATATTGCTACCTCGGATGAGCAGGTGCAGTATAAAAAAATCCCATGAAATCCACAGCAACATGCTGTACTGCCAAATGAGTGAGTGTTGGGTTTGCCTGGTTTTCTGCAGTTGTTTTAATTCCTTGGCCCTCTTCACAGTTAGAGGAAAAGCTCAAACCTGGAAGCAATGGTAGCATTGGTTCTTGAACAGACATATGCTTAATGGAAGCTCAAATCAATAGCCTGATTTTTTTAATTGCAGTATAAATTATATTTTCTTTTGTAATACCAAATAATGATTAAGGAGACAAAATATACAGTATGACTTCTCTGCAGTTTAAATGTAATGCATTAATTTAAGCAAAGCTAACAACTGCAAATATGTACTTTCCAAGGAAATGACACAGACACTAACAGCCTTCACAGTGTGTGTGAGGCTCAAAGGTAAAGCTGACTCTTGCCAAATAGAGAGTCAGCGGATACAGACAAGAGTCAGAAACGACCAGCCTCTGCAGTGGAGTAGATAGTATGGCTTCCATGCATTTTTCAGCCTCATTTTCAAATGCAAGAGGTGTGAGGGAGCTGACAAGTTTTAAAACTTTGAGGAGAAACTAGCATAATCTGAAATGAGAAAGAGAGAGGAAGGGAGGGACACAGGAAAGCCAGCATCATGTTAAAAAACAACCTGCAACTGAGTAAAAAATTACTGATGAACGTTAAGTCAAGGCTGGCTGAAAATAACCTCACAGACTCTGAAGTCCTGTTTAAAGGGACATACTTGAGGTACTGTACTTGCCTTAACAAAACCACACCCACATTCTTTTTATTGTGCCAATGTTATTACACATTAAATATTTTAATTTGCTCTGATTAATTTAGTAGTAGTAGCACTAAAACAGTATATATGACTACCGTTGCTTGGTTTTTGGTGGTCCCACCTGCCTAACTTCTAGGAAGATACACATCTTTTAAAAGCTGCTGACTGATTTTTATGCAGAAGTGCCAAACAGTATAAAGTTTTAAGTGATACATTTAAGGGATGCTTTAAGGGCTAAGTCTGGATGTGGGCAACCAGGAGAGCAGATGGATGAATGGTAGCACGAGTTCAGACCAAAGATCATGTCCAGCTCTTTATGTTCTCTCTAGTAATGGCTCGCAGCCAATTATAAACCTTAGCAATTGCTTTCCATCAGAATGTATATCATTTCAAGAGCTGGATTAACACAATTTAAATACAAGAGGTAAAAAAAGGTATTTGGGAGCCTTAAAAATTGCTTCAGTTCTGAAAAGTGTCACTCAATTCCTTAAGCAAAATAAAATCTATCAGCCTTGAAGAGTCAACGCAGTCTGGGGAAGATGGGGGGCTATATTCTTTTCTGCATCATTAAATAAATTAACTAAATCCCAGCAGGGGTGTTGTTTGTGCAGTGTCGGTGCTTTAAAACACTAGTCAACTCCACACAGGGACTTAGCTTGTTTATACCCTTTGTCTGTGTGCTCTCTCACGCAAAATGCATAAGCATCCCTTGGCGCATAGGTTGGAGCATGGGCTGTCTGTCCCCTTCCCAAGGACAGCCCCTCTTCCTAGACCATGGGCAGGTTCTTTTCTCTCTCTTGTTCTATCGCTCCCTTCCTGGCCTGCACTGAGCCTTTCTCAGCTGCGCAGGAGCATAGCTTCAGCCAAGTTTACAGTGTGGGGGAAATACGAGATTGGAAAAAGCAGCTTCTACTCAGTTTCTTTAGGTAGCTACCCATGCACATATATATGGTGCTTAAGGCCACGTCTGTCTCCCCCTACCAGCAGCCAGCTGACCTGCCACTGCCAACAGGAACAGGAGATAGGAGAAGCAGAAGGGACTTCTCCCCACCACTCGTCTTCTTAGTGGGGGCAGCAACTGGTTGCCCCTGCCTAGCTGATAGGCAAAGCTACCTCTGCAGGCTGAAATGGAGGTGGCAGAGGCCTCTCTCATGTCCCCACTCTGCACCCTCAGAGGCTGGCAAGTGCTGGGCTGTGCTGCTGGCCCCAGACGCTGCCCATCGGAAGGAAAAAAGTGGCGGCAGGACTGCAGTGCCCATGCAGCACATCAATACGCTGCAAGTCAGGTCCTACAAATGTGGATGGCCTGGGTGTCTACAGCAGCAAAGCAGCAGGTGCTGGCTTTTACAGTGGGGAGGGGGGATTTTCACAGGGATGGGTTGTTGAATTTGGGCACCTCAATTCTAGTGTGGTTGCGCTTCAGGCAGCTGTGGCCTGTTTGGATCTGGCTCTGAGCACGGTTAAGCTAAGGCCATAGAAGGTTAATGGTGCTGCTAAGAGTATTATTGCTGCCTGATGATGGTACTGATGATGCAAAGGGAAAATGTCAGGACTTTGCAAGTTGCTTTCCCAGGAATGGAGCAATCAATGATGAGGAATGTTGTATTTATTCTAAATTCAGACTGTCTTGCTGCTCAGGCAGCTTCCTTCACAAAGCTCACTGCGTGCCTTCCCTTCCTGCCTGTAAGTATTCCCTGCTCCACAAAGTTGCTGTAGATGACCCAGAGGTGATATAAATAATTCATTTGAGAAGGGATTTCAATTTCTTGTGCTTTTGGAGAGTAAGAGCTTTAGTATACAGGCTAAGTGAGATCTGATGTGGGAGATAGGCAGATTATTTTATGTTTGTGTGCTGTGGTCTTCATTATTCCTTACCCCAAAGTACACTGGAACGTCACAGATTGGGTGAGACCTCGAGCAGCCAAGCCCAACCATGCACGCAGGTTGGTGGTATGAATCCTATCAATATATTCAGCATGAAAATCACAGCGCTGACATTCAGACACAGTGCTTAGTTTGAAGGACTGATGTTTCAGTAATTTTTATAAAAAAGAAGCAAAAATGGCCATATTTGATAAGAAAATTCTTAAGCAAGTGATAGAAAATTCTTAAGCAAGCTGAAGAATACCATGGTGCTGTCTGTAAGAAATACTTTTCTGAGTACAGCCTCACTTACCAGAAAACAGGCTGTTCACTTAAGATTTTTCTATAACTCACACAATTGTTGTTTGTGTTAGAGACCGGTGCTCTGCATGTAAATCAGAGAAGATGAGCCAAAACAAAATTAGCAAGAACTAAAAGCACAGCAGTTACCCTGTAATAATTACAATCTCTATAAACAAGTGTGATGCATCCCAGCAGGTACCCGCCATTAGATCACTTCTGTTTAGTATTGTTGAGTAAACTTGCTGCTGTCAGCTTTGGAGAGAGGCTTCTCTCTTTCCAAAGTGCCCAGCTGAGGGTGGAGAAGCTGTGCATACTTCCAGCAGAGGCTGGAAGAGCTGTCACGTCGCCTGAGTGCTGTCATTTTAGCCCATCAGCCTTCCACAGATCCATCTCCCTTACCAAGATTTCATAGGCTAAGTTATGATTGTGAAGGCTACACGTGTCCAGATGACTTGCACTATCAGTTCCCAATGCCAGCTGTTGCGGGTTTTTGTTCAAAAGAATATTGTGCAGGGACTGTCCCTCTTCATAAACCCTGTTTTGCAGGCATTTGCCAAATGCCTGGGGCATGCATTTGTCAAGGATCTATTAGCCAGGAGGCTGGCTGAGGGACGCATGCAGTGGGAACCACTTTCTTGTCTCCCGGGCTCTCAGATGTTTGGGGCTCACAACGCCGGTATCCTACTGAGGTCGTCGTTTTATGCCTAACAGCTGGCCCTGCCTTATTTGCACTCCAGCCCCTGGATATCTTAAGAGATTTCAGTCTCACAGTTTCTGTGGGATTCAATGAGCAGCTTGTCATTTCTGAAGCCTACTGCAGGATGATCACTGTAACAAAATAGATCTGGGACACAAACTACCCTCTCATTTCCAATGCCTCATGTTGTTTTCTCTTCGATTCCCTTCATTATCCTCAGTGACTTGAGGGTTGAACGGACCACGCTCTTTGATCTTGCAGAGTAACCAAACTATTTATGAAGGCACGGATATTGTAGCAGAGAAAAATCTCTTAAATCTCATGGACAAAATACACTCAAATACCTATTTTTCGCCCCTTCCCCCCCCCATTATTGTTTTCAGAGATTCTGACTGCAAGGATCACTGGAGGTCTGGAGGAAGGTAGGCATATGGATGGATAGCTTTTAATCCTTTATTTGTTATCCCTTTGGCACCTGTTTTTTGGCATGGCTGGCTGATTAACAGGCTTGCTATCACACTCACACCTGCCCAAGAACAATGTCTCAAAAAATTAATTAAAAAAGATGGCAAAAATGGATATTCATTAAATCAGTTAACAGTCTGGGGCCTCCATAATTACTTAAACAGAAATATGGCATGGATAGCCTGGTCTGCCTGGGCAGATGGGAGAACAGGGAAATTGGAATAGGTTTTCTTACTTAGCTCTGCCACTATCCCCCTGCGAGTGAAATTCAACTTGAAATCCGACGACAATTTTAAGTCCCACACTTGCTGCCTGCAGAGGGGTATTTGATCCTCCCTAGCCCTGGACAAGTAATTGAAGTCTAAATGCTTAAAAATATCACGGCTTTTGGAGGCAATTAGAACATGTGGTCCCTACAAGTGGGATTGAAACCCTGGTTTAAGCAGCTGAGCTCCTTGTGCTTACACGGTGGGAACTATGTGGCACTGCAGAGGGATGACTAACGCAATAGTTGGACTGTCTTAAATCCGGCTGCCACTCCGGGGCAGCCCTCCCTAAGCCTTTGGGGGTAAACAGGTATGGCGTCCCCAGCAGGAGCCCAGATAGCACAGGTTAGTGTAACTACACACTGCTGCGTCATATGGCACAGTCACACTCCTCCAGTCTCCCAGGAGAGGTTTCTGCTGCTACAAACGGCCTCCGGAAAAAACACACAAGCAGGTTTTGTGGCAGAGATGAGAATCCAGGGTTTCTCCCTGCTTTCAGCAATTGCAGCCAGTTTTCTTCACAGCTTCACAAGGAGAGACTTTGGAGGACCCCCTGTGCAAACCAGCCCACAGTCTGGTGGTTTGGATGCTCAATGGGGAAAAAGAAGTCTTTGTCCCTGTTTTACCCTGCCAAGGGGAGAGTACAAGGGACCTCCTCTCCTGTGTCTGGGACCACTGCTTCACTTGCCGGTGAGTCCTGCAAACAAACAGCACCGGCACTTTCAGCTCTGTGTTAAACACAGTGGCTGTTGTCTTTTGCAAGGAACTTCACCCTGTCAGTATAAGTGACATGGGCTCTTAGGAAGCGGCCCCAAGGACTGGTAGATGAAGGAATAACCTGGCCAGGCAGGAGTGCATTGGGTGCTGAGCTCCACCTCACCCAGACAGGCCACCCTCAGCAGCACAGCTCCAAGTGCCTGGGGAACGTCAGAATAAAATAATGGGAGTGAGGACCTCGCAGGACTAGGTGCCAGGTGAACCAGAGTTTCCCAAGATCAGATTTTATGAGATGCATGCCTCAATTCCCCCAAGTCTCACAAGAAGCACATAGGCTTTTTCACATCCATCTCTTAAAATTTGATAAGCAGCGTTTCTGCGCATTTCACCTTCTCCAGCTGAATTCTGCTGGAAGCCACCAGTGGTCAGTGGTGGAAATTTTAATTACTGGCAGCTTGTTTTATAAGCCACAGAGAGCCAGATGGAGCCAATTCCATAATTCTGGAATATAAATAATGTATTTTTTAATACAGATTCTGAAGTCCCTTCAGGCTTGCGAATCAGCCAGTTAATAGCTTTTCGGTTTAGACATACTGAACACTGCAATAACCTGATGTCATTTTGAACACAGTGATTAAGTATTCAGTTTACAAGGCAAATGGAGACTCATTACAGTCAATCAGGGAGAATTACATGAACCTAAATTGCAGGTATTTATCACAGTTTCTCAAAAGAATATTTTACTAGCTATTTTGAAAGAAAAAGCTGCTTCTTTGTTATTCTGTAAAAATACTGCCTTCTTTATAAAGAACTTCTAATGAGATCTTTTTCCAATCCTAATGTTTTATGGTAATCTGGCTGCACTATGTCATCATCGGTCATTGTGAAATTAGATAGTGAGTGTGACAAATACATCTTATACTGGCAATTTCTTAGCAATCTATTTTAAGTTTTTGCCGTTGTGATGACTAGAATGAGAGAAAGATTTACTTTAGATAATGCAATAGGAACTGATTCAGCAGCCAGTGACTTCCAGTACACTGGCCAGAAAAAAAAAAAAAAGAAAAGAAAAACAGCAAGAAAAAGTAATATTTGATATGCTTAGTTTGTCATGTTTGCTTAATGTGGAAAATGTTAGGAATTTTCCAGTAATTTAGAGCTCAGTGACATAAGTAATACAAAGTACACGTAGTTAAATACACACAGATTCAATTTTTTATGATTGCAATTTTTAATGATTTCAATTCCACCCATCTCTGTAAGTTTTGTACTGTATTTATCTTTTTCATGAGATTGCATAAGCTGTAATAAGGCTGCCAAAAGCCGATTACCAATATTGGGGTAATACTAATACATGGTAGCAGAGGAATTGGAATAGAATTATTTCCATTTAGCCAAGGATTTCAGTGAAATGTTAAGTAGCATCATGACTAGATTTAGAGAGAGAAAACGAGGCTGAGGCTGGTTTTCAGAAACTTGCTTAACATTTGTTTTCCCTGAAATTCTTTACAGAACAGGAGCCCAATGCTATATGGCTCCAGCTACAGCACTAGGGGCTCCTATCCCTTTAAGATAAAGTTTTATTATCAGTTGAACAAATCACAGTCAGACTCTGCTAATCAATAACCTTTGCATCACGAATGACTTAAAGTAAAGCTCCTGGTTTAACTCCCTGCTTTCAGTAACAGCATGTTTCTCTTCTAGGTTATTTGGCATTATTCATATTTAGACTGAGAGGTTGTATTTTGTACTCGCTCTTTGTGAAGATAAAATTTACATGAGCATTCCCTGAAATGTCATAGTCAGCTTCAGTTTCATTAAGAGACATTGGTATTCCAAGACGACTGGAATTTGTATTCAAGTAAGAGCAGAAAGGTTTGCAGAGAAAAGCATGTTAATTAAGTAGTTTTGCCTTAGAAAAGTAGTTACATTTCCATAGGAAGAAGAGAGCATTTTTGTCTTCATTTTCTTTATTCCACACAGAGAATTAGATATAAAGACTCTGAGATAGTGAGCATGCCTGGATGCAGCCTGACTGCACCAGACAGTTTATTACCAATTTTTATTCTGGACTTTATATATTTACTGGAATTAACTACCATGTGACCTGCTCTCAGAAGCATTTTGGGGTAGTTTATAAAATACAGAAAATTGTATAGTCAGTGTCATTTATATGAGACAGTAAGCAGTTCTAGATTCTGCTGCTTGTAAGTTTTTGGGAAACATTTTAGTTTTGAGAAACCTTTTCCAGTTTGTCAGGTGAAAAGTGGGATTTGGTCAGAAGAGGAGACCATCAAACCAGCTGATGTGCTGTCATGGTTTAGCCCCAGCCAGCAGCCAAGCACCACACAGCCGCTCGCTTACCCTCCCCCCCGGTGGGATGGGGGAGAGAATTGGAAAGGCAAAAGTAAGAAAACTCATGGGTTGAGATAAGAACAGTTTAATAATGGAAATAAAGTAATAATATTAACAACAATAATAATAGTAATAGAAGTAGTAGTAGTAACAAAACCCAGGGAAAAGAAAACAAGTGATGCAACTGCTCACCACCCGCCGACCGACACCCAGCCAGTCCCCGAGCAGCGATCGCTGCCCCCCGGCTAACTCCCCTCGGTTTATATACTGAGCATGACGTCATATGGTATGGAATAGCCCTTTGGTCAATTTGGATCAACTATCTTGGGCTGTGCCCCCTCCCAACTTCTTGTGCACCTGGCAGAGCATGGGAAGCTGAAAAAGAAAGTCCTTGACTAGCCTGAGCACTACTTAGCAACAACTAAAACATCAGTGTGTTATCAGCATTCTTCTCATGCTAAATCCAAAACACAGCACTATGCCAGCTACTAGGAAGAAAATTAACTCTATACCAGCCAAAACCAGGACACATGCCAACCATGTCCAGGTTGGAAAGCCAATTTGTTCCAGAACTCATCCAGAACATTTCTGAGTCTCAGTTGCTCACGCTGTGGTCATTGGCTACATTTTCATTTCTGACCTGGAAGAACAACTTCCCAAGCCAAGCATTTTCTGCAAGTCAGAATTTTATTTCCCAGTGAGCCTTTTCTAGACTTCAGCAACCACCAGAAAGCATTCCTAATGCAGCCAAGGTATTTGCAGTTCCAAGAGTATTGAAATGTGTGGGCTGTGCTTTATTCTGTATTTGGATCAAAGCATCAGCATTTCAGACAATTAAGTTGTGAAATTCTGGGACTACTTGTGCATCTAATCTGAACTTCTGCCCCATTTACATTAGCCTTCTTATTCTGGTTTGTGCAGAAGAGGGGAAGAAACCGAAGGACCAAGTGACTTGCTGCAGCGTAGACAGAGAGATAAAACAAGCCATGACCAGAACCTCATTTAGTGCTGCATGTATTAGGTAAAATTAGATTTGCAGCATTAGTTGCTCTGTTTTGTTGCATAGTATTGTAAGGGATTTGGCAGAAGGTTGGTTTATGTGACAGAAAGCTGAGTTATAAATAATAATGTTTTGTTCCTACTGGTGCTGCTTTACAAATAAAACAACTGCAGGAGAAATACAGTCTGAAAATAAAGCGCCACATACCTGAGTTCAAAATGTACTAATTTATAACATTAAAGCAAGTCAGCATGCATTTTGAACACTTCTTAGAAGACACTCATTTCCCCCAGACACTACATGTTGCCCATGTGGAGATGAATTTTCACTGTCCTTCAAAATCTTGTAAACTGGAGCTGGTGGAAAGTTGTGCTGTCAGTTGTCTCGAAGAGCATGTTTCTATGAAGTACCCACCAACTAAGAGCACTGGCCCCTCAGAAGACTTCCGTAAACTTCACGAAGGGTGCTGCCCTGTGGGAGACACTGCTGCAAATTTCAGTTCTGCTCCATTTGGGTTATTCAGGAGTGAAAAACTTTCCTTCTTAGCAAGCAGAATAAGCTCTTGTATGAGGCTTTCCCAAAAACTGAGATCCTACCTAGAGGCTGTAAAGCCTGATGCACGTGTGGGCCATTTTCCCTAGAGCTTTGCAAGAGGTTTGAGGTTTTCTTTGAAATAAATTCTTCACCTTGAGAGCTGCTCTGAGGCAGGAGAGTGCTTTGCAACTGGGAAGGCAGGGTCAGTATTCAGAAAGTGCTGGTCTTCCCGGTGGGTATTTAACTTCTGATTCTAGGTCTTTGAGTGTCAGAGGTTTGAGGACAGGTAGCAGATTCACAGGGATTAATCCAGTCAATTAGATCCTGAGAGAAAGAAGTAAATGAACTGAAGAACTTTTTAATAGCTATTTGCTTATTTTGTGAAGTAAGTGTGAGCGCGATGAATAGGCTGGGCCAAACCTAAAGTAGTTACTTGACTCCACTGGTGAACTATGGTGGAGTTTGTATGTTTTGTTCGGACACAGATTTCTCTGGCTGGAACCAAGCAGAGCAGGTGGCAAAGGAGGAAAATTGTCTCTGTTAAAACTGTTTGGAGAGCACTGTCTGAGAGGTCTAGTAATTAGATATACATCTAAGTCAGGGCTGCTGTTTGCCTGGGGTTTTTTTCTGCTACGTGACTTTTAGCTACTTGGTCATGTTATATTGCAAGATAATACAGTCACAGAAATGGTTTAAATTGCTTTATGTAAGAAACTTCTAGTCGACCATGTCACAGTAATGTCTCAAGGCAAATTGCAGCAAAACTTGTACAAATGTTTTGCAAATGATTTAGGATGTCATAAACATTTGTCTGGTTTTAGTGATACTGAGATAGCATGATTATTCAGGTAAGCTTTTGCCCCTCCAGTGATAACAGACAGGGGATTAAGACACTGTTTGAAAATAATACTCTGTCTCATATGCTGCCTTCTCATATGCTACTCAACAAGGATAATATTTTTTTTCTTGCAACAGGCTATTGTGAGGCTTTATGATTGTTTATAATAAGGTTGGTGATATTAGAGTGGAAACTGTACCAGTAATTACTCAAGTCAGAATATCCTGACATGAGAAAAGAACATTTTCCAAATCCCAATTAACTGAGCTGAATGAAGCTTCAGAGATACATCCAGGACTTATTATTGGTGACCTATAGAAATGATAGATGTATAATTATTTCTAGAACATTTAAGCCAGCAGTTACTTTAGCCATTTAAGCAGTGGAAGCATGTTTAGGAATACTTCTAGTAGAAGTAATAAAAGCAAGTATTTAAAATACTATGTTTTAAATGTGAGGTGGGAACCTAGGGGTTTGGAAAACAGCAAATTCTAAGATAAAACTACATTTTATGAACAACTTAAAGCTGAAATTATGCAAATTCACTATTAAAGTAGCTAAAGCAAATACAACTTCTTTCACATTAGACAATACACAGGTCAGCCATCATTATGGTGTTAAAATCAGAGGATAAATTAGAGATACTTAATAACCACATGTATCAATTTTGTTGAACAAGGTGCCTAAGAACACGTATCTGAATATTAAGCATTGCAGAATTGTTGTGGAAACCACTGCAAAATAACATTCACATGTAATTAACTGTAGGTCAATTGTCAAAATAGCAATCATAAAGGAGGGAGTGGGAGGAGAAGAGACATAAAGATAGGAATATTCAGCACAAAGTAGGTTCTGTACAGTCACTTCTGGTGACTGTAGCTAATATTGAATTCCTTTTAATTCTTATTCTTTGCCTAATTTCCATCCACCTATATCCCAAACGACCATCCCCAATCAAAAAAAAAAAAAAAAAAAAAACACCAAAAAAACCCCATTAAGGGGAATACTTTTTAAGGAGCTTTGGGGAAATGAGACAAAGTCAGTTTCTGAAAAACTGTTTGTGCCCTTGTTTGGAAAAGGAAAAGGGCTGGATTTCACTCTCCATTGTATCTATGCAATCATAGCAGAACAGAATGTGTCCAGTAATTTTATAATCAGGTTTATGCCATCTGCATAGTAATTCTGCTCCCTCTGATATTGTCTTCTCCTATAGGTTTATGGGCTAGAGACAATATATGTAACAGATATTAGTTGCTAGCATGAAGTATTTGTCAATGTAATTCTAGATTTGGTTTTATAGAAGTGCATGAACTGCTAAAACACTGTTTCTTTGACCAGTTCTGTTCATCTGCAAAGCTGCAATTCTTTGTTCACTACACAAGACTGGTTTACTAGAGAGCTTTGACTTTTCTTTCTCCACTCTTAAATGCGAGGAATGAAACTAGCTCAGATGGTCCAGGCTGTACAGGTGACCCCTGAGGTCACTTGTATTCATCATGAGGCCATCATATGCAGGAGGTTAACCAGAAGGGCTAATGATTATCTTGGCAAAAGTATAAATCTTGAAGCATCTCAGCAAGGACACAGGGCTTCCTACTTTTTCAGTGGTTGGCACAGAGTATCAGCTACAACAGGAAGGAAGTAGAGCATGAGTTTCTCATTGTGTTGGTAGCACTTCTTTTTCAAGACAAAATTTAATTATCAAAAAAAGATCTTTAAGACAATATGAATCTGTACCTAAATGGATTTCTAGAAGTAATGATTCATATATCAGAATGGTCCCTGTTCCTACTTTGAAAACTCCTAGAATGTAGAAAGACTTTTTAACAAATCAATTTTTTCTGTAATGATACAAAATATATGAATGTATTGCAGCATTTGAGGGAATCTATGCAAGATATAGACTTGTTTACATAGAAAAAAATGTTATAAATAGTTTTGTGATTGCAGTGATGTTAGGGTCTGTATGAAGTCAAGCGAGTCATTAAAACTAACTGCATTTTCCTCGCTGCATTTCTGGCTGACATTGATAAAGGAAGTTCTGACCCTCAGTTTGTACAGTCCTCAGGCAAGTAATTAAATTTAAAAGCTTTGAGGATCTCTAAGCATCATTTTCCTTTGTTGTACCTTAGTGCTACTAGGAAAGGTCTAGGAAAGGCTGTGCTTGTGTAAAACCAGCCCAAACCCTAAGAACACTGATGCCGATTTCAGTTTGGATGAAGATGACTTACATAACAATTTCACTTGATTGTGGTTGAACAGTGGATTTAAGAGTCCTTCTTGACAGAAATTCTTGCTTACCTTCCCTGCAGTTAACCTAGTTTTGCAGCCTTCTAGTTGCAATATGCTCTGATCCTATGATCTTACTTGGTCTTAAAGCTCATTTGCAAGGCCAACATCGTTAGGATCTAATCCTACTTTTACCATAAAGTAATATTGTGTGATACTGCTGCCTGAAGACTACTTAGTAAAGTTAAACAAAGGCTTAAACTGGGGCAGCTTGGGTAGGAAGTCTGAGGATGTGTGAGACAGAGCAATACCTCTGATGCATGGAAGTGGAAAAATACTTCAGTTAATGCCGAGTGGAAGCATGAGATCCCAATGACTTCGAAAAGTAAGAATACCCTTATAAAGATGGATATAAGGAAAGGATACATAAAAAGCAACACAAATAGTAAGAAATCCCCTATGAGGTGACACTTTGTTTTAGTTAGGGGGCAAAACACTCATTCAGGATGTAGGGATCCTTCCTTTAGCTCCCTTTTTTGCCCAAGAGGATCCACATTTCCCACTGTTCATGAGAGTCCCTCACCTGGCAGAGCAGCCTGGTTTGAATTGCTTCAGCTGTTTGCATTGCTGTTTCCCTTTGCACAAGATCAACACTCTTTGCTGACAGGACGGGGTCTCAGGACTCCTATCCATCTGCTGAATGTCTGAGACACTAAATACAGTCACAAATTGCTTTTTCTCTACTTCTCGGTGGATTTTCAGACGGTTTATGAAAGGTTAAGCAGCTTTTTTCAGCAAGACTGAGGTGTTTCTTCACTCAGAGAATAACTATTAAGGACACTCATCAGGCTATGGAGGGTTAGGTGTGGGTATCTCCAGGGCAATAAGGCGGCAGCAGATCTGCAGTTCTGAAAAGGAAAGGCAATTCCTGCAATGAACTTCTTTTTGTTTGCTTCCTAGAAAACATTTTCATATAAAAGAATGAGGTATGGGGTAAAAAAAGTGCTGGGAGTAAGCACTGTAGATAAAAAAACAGGTACATGCCAGCTAATCTGGACTCATTATTTCATAATTATTTTGTGATTGGTGAACCTTATTTTTTCTGTTTTCTTGTGCTTTTTTTTTTTTAATTTTACAAGGGATGTAACTCTGCAATGCAAATAATTTGGAATCAAGTTCCGCTTCACTGAACTTCATGCTTGCCTCTAGAAAACTTAAAAATGCTTTGTAGTTGGAAGGGTGGAAAGAGTCTCAATGCGTCTCTAACTGAAAAACTTCACAGCGATAAGCTCCATAGCCTTGGGATTGCACATTTGTTACGGGAGGTATCAGACAGCCCATGCCTGGCAGCCGCCTGGGAAGCATGAAGGTGAGAGAAGGTTCATGTGGTGTCCTTTAAAATGCCAGTTCAATGTGCACAGCCTGTAGAGGTGGAAAGCTGGAGCTTACTCGGGTCAAAGGCTGTATGCAAAAGGGATCGGTGTGGCCTGCTGCTGGAGAAGGCCAAGGGGATATTCCCTGCGGAGAAGAGTTGATTGGACATGGAGTCCCTGTGGTAAGGTGCACAGGGCTTCTGTCAGCATTATAAAGGCCCTAAAGTCCTTACAGTGGCATTCGTATGGATGGTCCAGTTTAGCTGAAGGGCTGAACATTTAGGATTAATTCCCCACTTTAGCCTCAAAAAATCAGCTGAAGGCAATCATTCTGTGTAGGAGTTAATTAAACCCTGAAGACCCAGATAGGTGTATGAAGCTAGAGTGGGAAATATTAGACCTGTGAGACAATGAATGAGTGTGAATATGTTAAATGAAGCTGGGGAATGAGGGAGGAATTATTCCTTGCATTTTGTTTTACTGCTTATTGAGGGTAGATGGGAACACAGAGGGACTTTTACGAAACTGTTCCAAATTTGAATTGACTGAGAGCTGTGCAATCCAGCTAAACTTGAACCTTTTGTTCTTATTCATTCCACTATGACCTTGGTTTTACACAAGCTTGCTAAAGCTTGAAAAGCAAATTGCAGGTCTAGTGGGTAACAGCAGCTCAGAGCCTGCACCGTACCCTGTGTGTCTGTTTGAATGGCTCTAATGAGGCCAAGGGAGCTTTGTTTTGAAATCTAGAAGCGTGACAGCTCTTGCAGAGTCCTGCTCTTTGCAAGGAAAATCGTGCCTCATCTGCACAGTCAAAGCTAAGACCTTTGCTTTGCCTCTGGTCATCTTCACCCTTCAGCCTCTGAGTACTGCTATGGAAGTGCTACAACTCTGGTCTAATTTTTGTCTCTTTTTGTCATGCCTTTGACCAGGTTCATTTGGTCTCCTGTGCATAGGCCTTGAAATTTTCTTGGAAGTGGTCTTAAAAGTAATTTATGATAATAAATTCTGCTGTTCTTGCAGAACAACTGTGTTTTGTTTCTAATACTAGTAAGCTTTTATCGATCAGTACTCATACAGCAACTTTGGCAGGCTTTTGCTTTTCGTGTGTTGCTTCACAAATTGTGCTTTGAATTTTTTTTTGAGAAATATACAAGCAAGCTAGTGACATATAATAGTTGTTGAAGCAGAATGTAGAAATCATAATTTATAAGGGGACATCAAACATAAGCCAAATATAAAATTCTACTGCAGGCTTAATTTTATTTACAGTGAAGAAAAACAAATGAATATTGGAACAAATGTATTAATCTATACTTGTACCAGAGCTTTTCAAACTCTATAGATAGCAAGATAGCAAATGGATGATAAAAGAAAACCCAGGAAATCAGTAACTCAGAACATCAGATTGTTTTACTAGCTGGGATTTATTCTATTGTACCTTCTTTCTCTCAATAATTATTGTTAGTGACAAAACAGCACTATAAGTTACTATTACTATAATTTAACACTCATCTGAATCAAAATAGCAGTGAGCTAGCGCACACCTGACTGACACCCCTACAGGCCAGATTTGAGACTACATGGGTGCCCGCACTCTGTGTTTCTCCCCCTACAAACACTCTCTGCCCTTGCTCCGGGGGAGGACATGCAGCCAGCCCGCAGCAAGTGGGACCATGAGAGGTCGGGCACTGCTGACACAGCAGGGAAGCAGCTGCCCCAACCTTCCCAAGAAACTTTGTTCCTGGAAAACTCCAGCCCAGAAAGTGCTCCCAGCACTAACATCAGGAGTACTCTCCTTTCCCTCTGGAGCCTAGGGGCAGGTGGCCCTCATCTAGTTGTCCCTCACCCAGGTGGCCCTTGCTACACTAATGAGAAGCTATAAATTAGAGCAGGCTGGGAAGGTAGGAAGCTTCTCTGCTTCTCTGGCTGTGTTTTTTTTCCTGTAGCTTGTGCTGCTTCTGTGCATGACGGCAGTACCCTGGGGCACCAACATTGCCCATGCAGTGGATATTGGACTGTGCCATCAGTGTGGGCTCCTGGAGCTGTTGTGCTGCTGCGCCTTGATCTGTGAAGGTGAGAAAGTGTCTTTGAGCAGCCCCATTTCCTCACTGCTTCTCAAGTGGGAGAAGAAGGGCACCTAAGGGTAGGAAGGTATGTGCTACCAGCCTGGCTTATTCATCTTGAAAAAGTTGTAATGGGTGTGGAAAGCGTATGCCCTGTGTGAGCAGGCTTGCTGCTTCTGTCTGGGTCATCCAACTGTTGTGCTGTGGGGAGGGAGGCTGGCTGTGTGGCATGACTGGCTCACCTGTGGGCATCCCTGTCCCAGCCTTGTGTGTTCCTATCCTGCCAGTAGGTAGAAATTCTGGTTTGGGCATATAACTCTTTTCAGCGATATTGCTGTGCAAAGCATTTGCTTGACCTATAATGTCTGTTTTTGGAAGAGTTTCTATGTTGCAGCTGATGTTGTCTCTGCTAGTGGGCAGTGCAAACAATAAATGGTTTGGTCCCTTGTGCAGCGTGGTTCTAACTTGCCCATCAGGCTGGGTTTTTTGCCTTTTTTTTTTTTATTTTTCGCAGAAGAAATATGAAATGTGAGTTATGTGGGGGTGGTACGCAGCTGTGCTGTGTAGCTCGGCTTTTTGTTCACTCTCACAGCGTGACGGGATTGTAGCTCTGGTCTGCGGCTTTCTGTCCCTAGCTCTGCCCCCTGCTCTTGCCCTTGCTAATAGTAACTGTAGTGATGAGGGGGAATTCTTCCCAGAATTGCACAGTTGATAGATGCAGGTTGGGCTGCAATCTAAAAAGCCTTCAATCATCATCCATAATATACTTAATATCTTGAGCTCAGATGTTCAAGGCTGTACCTTAGTTGTCTCATATACTTGTCTGTAAAAATAAGCAGCTACTGTGGTATTCATTTGGAAAAAGTAATCAAAATACAGCATGTGACACATTTAAAAAAAAAAAAAAACTACAAAAATTTTTACTTCTGTTCTGTGTGTTTAAAATTCAAAACCACTGAAGAAATTCACTGTTAAAAAAAAAAAAAAGCTGTTCTTAGTAGGGGTTTTTGGTTTGGTTTTGTTTGTTCTGCAATCAGATATGTAACACCTGCAATGTCTAGTAACTCTATTTTGCTTTCTCATCTTCAAGCTAAGGTCATCTTTAAAAAGACAAAAATGCTAACTGGTTGAAAGAAGAAATGGAAGAAATCATACTGCATGTTCATTTTTGGGTTGAAATTCTTGACATTCTTGACATTCTATTTATTTTTTGTGTATGCTTTCCGAAGTCTTTATTGATTTAAATGTCAAGTGTTCTGTTTGAGAGGTAATAATTCCCTTTGAAACCAAGGACACTTGATGCTGCAAAGCTTTTGTAACAATAGGGGATTGGTGCTGTTTACTTTGAATAGACTTTATTAGTTTTCTGACTGTAGATTAGATCCCTCAAAGACGAATTTGTGAAGCTGAAGTATGTCACTATGACTTCAGTCAGTGCTGCATTTGCTCCTGTTCCAAGTGGGTGAGATCATGATTTACGGAGTGAAAACCAACCAGCATGTACAAGCCTCCAAGGTAAATCAAGAACAAAACTCTTGGTCCTTCCCTCTGCTCAAGGGAGCAGCTTCCTCAGCTCTGCCAAAGCCAGAAGGACTCTGTGAATCTATTGAATGGGTGGGTTTTTTTTCTTCTCTGCAGTTCCTGTAAATATCATTGCAGTTGCTGAAAAACTTAGGTGTCTGTTAAAGATTGGAAGAGTTTCTTTTGTCTGAGTAGACATACTAAAAGGAAAGTGGGCAGTTAGTGAGTATAACGTGCTCTATTTAAATGTTACTTAGAAAGTCCTTTTTCTTGGTGCTTTGCTACTTTTCCTAATGCTGATTGAAAAATGGATCTTCTTTTAGGAACACTATAATCTACAGTTATTTTTATCTTGATATGTTTAAGCAGAGTGCATCTTTAGCAGGATCTAAATGAAGTGTGCCCAAAAGCAAACAGGTACCCTTGTCCTCAGTCACCTGAAGTATCTGTGTCACAGTTATTGGGTAAATTACTGTGTGGATTTCTGACTCCATGTGTACTCTTCTGTCACATTGTGCTCATTTTGGCTGGAGTAAAGTTAACTTTCTTCACAGTAGTGAGTATGGGGCTATGTTTTGGATTTGTGCTGGAAATGGTGTTGATAATACAGGGATGTTTTTGTTACTGCTGAGCAGTGCTTACACAGAGTCAAGGCCTTGTCTGCTTCTCACCCCACTCCACCAGTGAGTAGGCTGGAGGTGCACAAGGAGTTGGGAGGGGACACGGCTGGGACAGCTGACCCCAACTGACCAAAGGGATATCCCACACCATATGATGTCATGCTCAGCATAGAAAGCTGGGGGAAGAAGAAGGAAGGGGGGGACGTTTGGAATGATGACGTTTGTCTTTCCAAGTAACCAGTTACGCGTGATGGAGCCCTGCTTTCCTGAAGATGGCTGAACACCTGCCTGCCCATGGGAAGCAGTGAATGAATTCCTTGTTTTGCTTTGATTGCACGTGCAGCTTTTGCTTTACTTATTAAACTGTCTTTATCTCAAGCCACGAGTTTTCTCGCTTTTGCCCTTCCAATTCTCTCCCCCATCCCACTGGAGGGGGAGTGAGCAAGTGGCTCTGTGGTGCTTAGTTGCTCACTGGGGTTAAACTGTGACACACATTAATGTTACTCTTGTTGATTTATGCTTGAGAAGTATTGCTTGCAGTCTCCTGATACTTCTCTATATATTTCTAGGCAATCTTACCTTCTCTGCTATCACAATGTTTCCTAGGCTACTTCCTCAATTTTCTTTCTGTAATGTAAGTTTTCAGTTGTCAATTCAATTTCTTTGAATTTTGAAAGTTTATGTGGAAAATTTAGTTCCTGAGCATTGTGTCACCAGCATAATGTTGTTCTGTATCTGAAATAATGGTAACTTCATTATGTAATTAGGTTGAAGAAAAGCATCTTGGTTTGCTTGTACTTCTAAACATAGCTACTGACAGAAACAGTGACCTGTGGAAGAGTAGTCTGTTCCATCAGTGAAGGTTAACAAAGACCTAAACTTATTTCTTGGGCTCAATTCCCCCTGTGTATGCTGCAGTAGGACAGATGGTTTTACCCTGTTTCGGTGCAGCCACATCCACACTGGTGAGATGCAGACTCATTGCCTTATTTTATTGATGTTTCTGCCCCAAATTGATCTCTGCTTCCTTTCTGCATGATCTGATTGAGGTAGCAAAGCTGTTCCTGCTCCTCTTGGTAAGGAAGAGTTTAAGCAGCTGGAGGGGGTAGGTTGCAGCTACTGTGTCTCTCCCTTGTGCCCCATGCACCTTGTGATGTGCCCCACTACTATGGCATTGAGGAGACATGTCTGAGGCTTCCCTTGGTTCTTGGGGAGGGAAGAAGGGTATTTTGGGGTGGTGGTGTCTCTGGGTGCAGTGAGCATGGAAGGCAGGATAAGTGAAGGGAGCCCCTGGCTCAAACATTCTCCCACTGCCACCTGAATTGCTCTATTGGCTCCAAATCAGTCTTCCTGACCCTGAGTTGAGGGCAGTGCAACTGTCCTTCTTTTCCCTTCCCATCCCCTCATTTTGGCTGCAGCAAATGTTCAAGCTGTGCTGCAGCTGCTGAGAAGCCTTGATCCAGCCTGACTTGAGCTGTTGTGTTCAGCTCTCCCACCTCTGACAGAAGTGGCTGCATGCAGCAAGCAAACAGAAGCCCCTTTGCTCAGCCAAGGTGTCACTGCTGCAGGAGTAATGGGGCAGAGATAGGAGCGTGTCCTTGGCGTCTCTGCCCTACTGCACTGAGCTGCTCCTTGAAGAGTTATGCAATGTGTTTTGGGGAAAACATAGTCTCTTCTGTGCTGGTGAGATGAAAACATGAAGTCACAAAATTTACTGTAGCCTTGTGCAGCAGGAAAGCTTTCACTACAGCTAATTTTTATTGAACCTGTTTAACTGGTGTTTTTTTAGTGTAATGGAAGATATCCCAGAAGCTTGCACAGGGGTTTGCTGTGTAAGATTATTTGACTGAATGCTTTTGAAAGTCGGCATCTTTACCACAAGAGTCCCTTAATTTCTTATTCGGTGCAGGAGGTAGCAGATAAGACTATCCTGTGTTTGGCAGCTCAGCTCTGCAAGTGGTTAATATTTCATGTGGCAAGGAGGCTAACAAGCTTTGGATGTTGGGCAAACTGGCAGCAAATCAGCTCAGGCTTTCCAGCCATGTGGGCCCATCAGTGCAAGCATGATGCAGATATCCAGATTGCTTGTGGAGAAACCAGTAACTGCTTGGTTTAGTGTAGGTAGCACTCGAGCGTACAGCTGAGGCAGGCCTTGGCTGATGTGATGTGATGCCACTTGGTGCTGCTTTCAGTCTTCTGCACTGGCTCATGAGCCCCAACATGCACAGTCTATGAGGCCAGGCCCAACACTGTACCTCAACAAAACCGATGGCATGGTGTGGGAACACAGTGGGTCTTATGCTGTGCTGGCCATTTAGCCCCACTGGGGACATCAGCTAAACCATGTCTGTACTGAAGGAGGCTGGTCTACTCCAGGTGTCTGACCTAGGTTTTCTGTTTTCCAAGGTAATTCTTCCAGTAGTTAACTATTCAGTAATATCAAGAATTGATTAATGTAGGATGTGTCAAGTACTTGCAGCCTTAATGCAGATAATTAACAAGGATTAATGTGAAAAGTGTTCCTTTTTCTACAGCTCCTAGCAGCCTTCATCCATGTTCTGCAGGGGCACCAGATTAATTGGTAATACCAGTCTGTTGCGCTCTTTAAACTGATGGGGCCTGATTCCCATTGTTGCTCTCTAAGCATTGATTTTAATATTCAGTCTAGACCTTCTCATTAAATACAGATGGGGAAGCCAGAGCATTGCAAATGTTAAGAATTAAGCTGGCTTTCTCTCTGGTGTTGAGCATTTCATATTTCAGGAGACACAGCAGATGTGATTTTAATTTGAAAATGTTAAGCTATGAGCTTCACAGGGGACAGATGCATGATACTTTGACACTGAACACTTTATTTTATCTGCCACAGTTTCCTTTTGTGTTTCTCAGGGATGATCAGGCATGTACTTCACCACTAAAATAGTAAGTTGTTTTAGCAGCACTAGAACACCTCTTATGTTGGAGTAAGCAATGTTTCCTCTGTGCCTTGCACACTTAGCAACGTGTAGGTGGTGTTTTGTCGTTCTCTCCATGTTCTGCACAAGTGATGAATATCCAAGTGCTGAACTTGAAGTAGTTAATGCTGAGGCACTGAACAAAGACAGCTTCTGCTGAGGAAATATAGTCATCCTGTTTTAGTAATGAGCTTAAAGCATTTCAACATCTGCTCTCAGGGAGGAAAAAGTAGTGGGGGGGATTTTGCTTGTTTTCCTGCTTTCAGTCAGGAAGAGCAGCTTTTGATGACTTTGGTATAAAACCAAAAAAGCATAGGCAACTGAGACTTCCCTACATCAAAGAATGATGCATGGTTCCTGTGCAGTTTAAAACCTGTCCTACTTTTACTAGTTTACTTCTAGCATTTGACACCCATCCACTACAGATTTCATCCATCTAATACAGGCTTGATTGCACAGATTATAGGAAACTAGTCATGCACAGCATGTTTCTTCCATACTTGGGATGGTGTAGTGACAGAATGAGACTAATATGGGACTATGATCTTGCTTTCTACTTGCCTGCTAAAAGGCTGCGTTTTATGGTAAACTAGAGAGGCTGTTGATGGATCTACGTGTGATAGATAGTGGGCTGTGTGAATCTAACATGATCACTGGCATGTGCTCAGACATCTTCACTTGCTGTTGAGATTCTGTTTGTGCACGGTCTGTGTATGCGTTGCCGTCTGCCACTGTGCAGACAGCAGTGTTGCATTCATCAGAGGGTGACAGATCCTTTAGCTGAAGGGTCTCCATCAGCATGTCTTCTCTGTTTTCCTCCAGTTTATGCCAACCTTTTACTGTCAACTTATATATTTTGAAGTATTCTTTAAGTGTGCCTCTGTCTTTCTGTGTTCCTCCCAAATCTGTGCCTGTATGTTGGGAGAGGACAATAAGTGTGCATATTTCATAGGTACAAATATCCTACAGAATAAGGAGGCTAAAAGTTGGCTGCTTGCTTAAAATGTGTGTATGTGCTGCAGGGCAGAGTTCTTTCTGCCCCAGGAGGTCTGTCCTTTTTGGCTGCAGTATGTAGCAAGCATCACTGGAAAGGACCAAAGAAACTCTTTTTTTCATGCCTCAGGAGACTGAAGGAAATGTTGCTAATGCTCTGCTTCTATTTTGTTTTTCTCTCTTAGGTGACCTTTGGGGAAACTTCAGCACACATTTCATTGTGCAGTCTGGTTGCTTTGGAGATTAAGGGATGATCAGTGGTTGGGCCTCTTGTGGTTGGTCATTCATTTTTGGCTATCAAAGGGCTCCCAGAAAGCCTTGGTGTCAGACAGGTGATGCACTCAAATGGCTGGATGTTCTCTAGTGAAACATCTGAAAGGGACAGGTGAGTGTTACTACTTTGCCCCAGCAATTTTTTTTTTCTTCTCCCTTCTACAATGCTATTAATGCTTCAGAGACCTGACCTGACCTTTTCTCAGTGTTGGCACTTGGGGTAATACATCCTTTAAGAATGTTCCCTGTAGCTGTTGTGTGCCTGGGAGATACTGAATACAAAGTTTAAGTTTTGCTGGCATGGTGCTGCAGCTGAACAGACAGGTAAGGGTCAGCCTTGACCCAAAAAGCTATGTGCAGGAAAGAAGGCTTCACTTGGGTGAAGACTTGATTGAAATTTAAAAAAGGAAAAGAAAAAAAAAGTTAGGCAGATGATGCTGGTGTGGCCAGCCTAATAATAGGTGATGTTTACACTATGGCAAGCAGGAAGAGGCATTTAAAGGCAGAGGGTGACCTTGGGAACGCCCTTGAAGGAGAGAAGATTTTTTGCCAGCTTCTGTGTCAGCAGTACATGTTTTGGTCGTGTTCTAGGTACAGATAGCCTGGCAGAAAAGGTTATCTAGCTCAAGCTTTGAGTGAAGATGCGTATGTGTGTGTCTGTGCAGATGAATGCATGAGTCTTGGCAGGAGGTGATTGCATTAAACCTAACACTGAAGTTACGAACCTGGAAATGTGTTGAGCTACTGACAGAAGATAATATTTCCCTGCACCTCTTGCCTTCTGTGCATCAAACTGGAAATGGCACTTTCCTTTTTCACAAAGCAGTGGAGGTATAAGTTAGTGTGAAGTATCTTAATACAATTTATAGACAAAGCTCTTAAGAAATTTTCTTCTGTACTTATGTATCTCCTGCCACTGTAGGAGTTACCATAACACAGAACAATATTGATGTGTCTAATCCCCCACTCTGCATCTGGCAGGAGCCATTAGCTAGTACTTGGGAGACAGGTAAAAATAGATTAAAAATCACCATGTAAGTAGTCCAGTGCTTTGCTACACAGGAGATAAAAATGCTTTTATACTATTGAAGCAAGTTGAAAGAATCGTCTTGCAATTCTTGGCCTATTTAGCATATCTGCAAATATTACATCTGCTAAACTGTGAATGTGGTTAACTAATCTTTCCTTAGGAAAAAAAATCTGTAACTACTTCTTGCTCTGACCAGATTTCTTGTGTGTCCTCTGAGACCAATTGCTTTGAATGTCTATCTGCTCCCTTGTGTGTTTTCTGCCTCTGTTATGTTCCATGTATGCTATCCCCCCTTTCCCTTCTATTTCTCTATCCCACTCATAATGTGGTGTTTTTGGAAGTGGACTAGTCCAAATTTTGTGATTTTTAGTCCCTTTTCTGACCCCATGTCTTTGTAAGTGGAGCTTAGGGAGATTTGGGGAGGGAAGCATGGATTTTTCTTCATATAAAAGAATGTCAGTCCTGGTTGCCCATTAGATGTTACTGTAATGAAAATGACTGGTCGCTTTGTAGCGACACAATTATTTCTAGCACTACATGGTTAATCTTTCATTTCAAATTCTTCTTAATTACATAAAATATGCCCATTCTAATATGGGAGAACTTTGCTGAACACTTGGGAATCTGAAGCTTGTGGATATCTAAAGATGGTTTTCATCACAAATGAAGATTCTAGCAGAATACTTAAATCTGTTAAGAAGAAAATCAGTATCCTTATTAATGAAGAAGACCCTGTTCTTGCAATATCTCTAGTCAAAAATAGTTCCAGAGTTTAGTGGGAATACTCTGAGTAAAACCAGCAAAATAAAGGGAAAGAAATGACTGAAAACCACATTATTTTAATTTCTTTTTAGCTGAGGTTGAAAATTTCTGCTTTTCTTTAGGTAGGGATAAAGGATGGAATATGAAATACATGCTTTGGTTAGTCCAATAAACTTGAACACTTACATCCAATTCATATCTTGGTGCTGAAAGAGTGCAGCGAGCCTACTGCATGATACATGCTTTATGCTTAAACAAAAGTATATATGCTAAAGCAGTAACAAGATCTCATCACTTTTTCTCTTATGCATGTTTAGACTGACCAAACAGATCTGGAAATATACTGGGATTTTTTGATATCCCAGTTTGGTAATAGATTAATACTTAAGGAAGCATGTAACTGCATGTCTCAAGAATTAAGTGCAGTTGTTAGAAAAGAAGTAAAAACATTAGATCTGCATTCAAATGTGTTTAACTTGACTGCAGCTGTAATGATCCCGAACTTATTAACTTGATTTGCCTACCCTAGGATTACCTGGGCATGTCCCAGTTCCCTGCTGTTACAGACACTTTGCTACTGCTCTCAGCCTGTGGCATCTAAGCTTTGCGTCCCAAAGGCTAAAATGCAACCCTGTAAATCAGAGCTAACAGAATTTTTAAAAATCAAAATAATATCTTGTACAACCTTCATATATCTTCTCTGGAAACAGGTGTCTGTTCAATTGATGAAGGTCTCTGAGTTCTGGAAAGCAAGTGTGGTTTGTGCTCTGAATTTGTTGCACTTGATCTTGGCTCTGGCCTCACAGCTGTTGGCACGACAAGGCTGGTTGGGAGAGCCTGGATGTCAAGTTAAAGGTAGTAAGTATGTCTGCCTCTGCTGTGTGTAGGTGGGTGAGAAGCAGGGGCAGAACACAAGAGCCAGGGAGTACATAGCAGCCAGATACTGTAGCTTCTGATTTCAGGTACATGTCTGTTATGTGATTGACATCACTCCCACTACATTTTTTTTGTAAGCAGTGAGTAAAGCCAGTAATCTAGATATTTAATTGCTCAATCTGTAAAGCAGATGAAGCTGCATAATTAGTGTTACAACTTGTTAGTTCAGTCTTGGCACAGATGTCAAGAGAAGTGCTCATATTCTACCACAGAAGTAAAAGACTGAGTTCTTGAGCAGTATCTGAATGCATGGCTCTATTTGTGGCTCTGGTTGAGGTCTGATTTTTATCTTTTTTTTTCTTTATTATGGTCAGTGGTCTTGACTCTCTCCTAACCCTGCTTGGCATTTAGACTTACAGGGCAGCTTATTCATGTTAAATAGAGTTTGAGGGAGCTGAGACGGGACTGGAGGAGGAACACTGCTTGAATGTTCCTTTGTACACTGGCAGAAGCGTTTGTTTTTCACTAAAACTTGCTCTGAATTTGTACAGCACTGCTGCTATGGAAATAAACTGTGGTTTTTTGAGCATGGAACAGAAGAAAAATGTACTTTGCACATTGTCTGTTCTGAAAAGGTTCTTTGAAGAGTAGTGACTTATTTAGCAGTAACACCTTTCAGAACATGATAATAAAGTTGCCTGAACAAGGTAATGTGCATGTTTTAACCTCAAATTGAGGAGAATCCAAATCAACATCTGCATAAATCATGGTCTGCAGCTGGGTATCTGGTGCAATGTGTCATGCCTGTTATAGTAAGGTTGTAATAGGCTGTGAGAGCTAAAGGAGGAGGAAATGGCATCTGAATACGTAGGCTTTGCAGTAAAGATGTAAAATAATAGTTTTTAAGACTGGAATGACATCGGGCTTGGTAAACTTCGGATATCCTTCTGTTAGATGCGTGCCCTATCAGTGTACCAACGTTTTGAATTAGGGTGAAAAAATCACCAGTTTAATTTTTCTTTTTATGCCCTCCTTCACCCCCGGGCCGTGCCCCCCTCCTCCCCTCCCGGGCACAGGCCAGGGTTACTCGGGGCGCAGCCGCCCCCTCCCCGGCGGTGCCGCTGCTGCTGCCGGGCGGCGGAGCCTGGCGGGGGGGCCGCGCTTCCGTTGCCATGGCAGCGCCCGCCGCCGCATCCTCGGCATCAACTTTCGCCCCTCGCTTAAAAGCGAACGGCGGCGGCCGGGGGGACGGGACGGAGCGTCGGGTCTTGGCTGCGGGGTGGCCGCTGTCGCCTTGCCCTGCCTCCGCGCCTGTGGAGCGGCCGCGCCCTGCCTGCGGGCTCCCCCGGGGCGCGGCGGCCGCGGGCAGGCGGGGAGCCATATTGCCGAGCGGGCGGAGGGTCCCGGGGCGGGCTCCGCCGGGTGTCCCGGCGCCGACTGACACCTATCCCCCTCCTCTCCCGCTTTCCTGCTGCTTGATCCCGGCTTCTGGCAAGCGTCGCCCAGCATGCCGATCGCCCACTTGCTGGAGCTATGGAAAGGAATCGAGGTGAAGCCCATGGAGACGGAGGTGAGCGGTGGCGGCGGGGGATGCGGGCGGCCGCCGCGGTGCTGCCAGCCGCACTTTCCCGCCGCGGGAACCACCTCGGTGCTGCCCCAAACCTCGCGAAGCGGGGTGTGATGAGGACCCCTCGCCCCCTTCCGCTCGCTGCTGGGTGCGGGGAGAGAGGCTCGGCTCGGAGACCTGTTGCCCCACACCCGGAATGGGTTGGAGTGGAGGGGAGCGGGGCTGTCCGGCCGCGGAGCCCGGCCGGGTGATGGGTGCCCGTGTGGGCTGCTCTCCCGCCGGCTCCTGCACCGAGTTTGGGTCGGAACCGTCCTCCGGGGATTTGGGGTAGCTGCAGGGGAAGGGGCGTGTGAAATAGATGGGAACCTGCAAAGCAGGCTGAGTAGGACTTAGGCTCACATTTAATCATGAAGTATGTGATCTCTAATTTGAGACTAGGACAGGCTCGTGGTTCTCGCTTCTGTTTCTGATTTCTGAGCTTCCTTGTGCCTGTTTCAGCATCAGCACAAAATTAAAGTCAGAGCCTTGTCCATTACCTCTAAGCACAAGACTGCGCTTTCAGGATTGTACTGGAAACACAGTGCTGTGATAACTAGCTGGCTGCTGTGTTATATATGCTCACAATTAGTCTTGTAGAGTTTTCGTTACCTGCAGTTTAAGATCGTCTTGTGTCAAGTTATCATCTCCTTGTGCAGTAATGGGCAGAGTGGATTCCTGAGTATTTCTGGGGCTCTTGAATAGTAAACAAAGTATTTCTTGTCAACTGTTTTCAGCACAGGATACGTATTTGTAACAGAAATAGAGGAGTGAAACTTGTGAGGTGGGGGTGGTTTGTGTTTATTTTGTAACACCACTCCCCCCCCCAGCTCTTTGATCAGAGTACTGTAACAGGGTTTTGGAGGGAGGGACAGAGGGGAGTGTAACTTAACCAGCCAGGTTACAGGGAACAAGAAGAAGAGTTGCTGAACTGTGGAAAAGGTTTCCTACAGAGTGTTAGTTTAAATATATAAACTATACAGCAGAAGTGATCCTATAAAGTATTATACCAGCATAGCTCATTCTGGAGTCCCTAGGTTAAGAATGAGTTTGGGCACTTGCAGGGGCTTATATTGTGTAATTAACTTCTGAGTGCTGCCACTTGCTCCGCTTTGCGTGACGAGAGGTATCTGAGTGCTAACAAACAGGTTATATCTGGGAAATGGAGTGTTGTTTCTGATTTGGTTTAAGAAGTCAGCTGACACCTTGTTAAGTCACTTTCCCAAGAGAAGACTTGTATAACTATAATTATGGTGAACAGTTTTCTGCTGAATGTCGTAGAAATGATGCTTTTCTTCCTCCCAAGTCTGCCTTTCCATTGACCACAGTATTCAAAGTGCATGTACGTGCTTCTCTCTTCCTTCCTCCTTCCCTTTCTCTTAAAATCAGTTTGTTTTGTGTGTGTCCAGTACTTTTCTTTCTGCCCTAGACAGAAAACACTTCAGTCATTGCTCAGATTGCTTTTTCTGACATCAGCCTCTGGGAAAAACTTCCCTAGATCATAGGGTAAGCTCCTGCACTAAGGCCCAGTGTCCATTGCTTGGGACAACAGCTTTCTATTGTCACCTCTTTTGTTGGTAGAGGACCATTGAGACCTTTCTTTCAGAAGAAACCATGTGGGTCTCCTTACCAAGTGTAACTGACCCATTACAAAGCTAGTTAATCAAATGTTTGTTTTTCTGTTTTGTTTTTTGTTTGTTTGTTTTGGGGGGGGGGTGTGTTCCTGCTTTAAGGAATACCACAGCTATGAGCTACACCGTTCTATCACTCTTTTTAAGATTTCACTTATAAAAAGTTTACAGAGGGTTAAAGCAATTACAGGCATAAACTTTTGCAGTCTAGATGAGGACAACAGAGCACCATTTATTTTCTTATTGCTCTCTCTAAGCATGTTAAAGATATGTTACAGCTTATAACCCTTTAAAATTGTGCTGTAGATAGAATTCCTAAAGTACTACTTGCTCAAATCTAAGCTACATAGAAATTAACTTCATCTCTTGTGGGCTATTGTCCATGAAGACCAGTCTTTTCAAACAGTGATGACATTTGGTCTTTAATGAGCTGAATGCAGCTTAAACACTAGTGATTAGACTGTTTGGAGGGAGCTGTCATGGGCTCTGAATCTGCGTGGGATGAAATGTTTTCATGATTGTCTGCAAGTTGTTCTTTTTCATGGAAGCTTTTCTCAGTTAGTAGACAAGGAGGGAGACAGTTTCATTCTTTTATGCATATGGACCTCTTTCTCCTCCCCTTCCTTAATGCCAAAAAACCTTTTAAAACAGAGGCATTTATGAGTGCCTGTGCATGACTGTGCAGGTGAATGACTTGCAGATATTAAAGACAGCATTTATAGTAAATCAATCACTTGATAAGGAAGAGTGCATTGAGGGCATGTTCTATATTATGTTTGTATAAAGGAAGATTGGAGCAAAATCCTGTTTCTTTCACCTGTTGACTCAGGAGGTCATTAATTGTGTCTGACAAGTAAGCAAGAAAATTGGGATATTTGCTGGGTCTAGAATTTCTCTGTGGGTAGGCAAAGATATTGATCCCTCTCAAGCCGGATGGATGAAGTAGTGAATTACAGCCTTGGGAATATTTTCCTGAGGAAGGGCTGTGTGATCAAGCTCTATCTAATCTTTCTACGTATTTTTCCAAAGGGTTCATCACTTAATAGGTTTCAGCTGAGCACCCATTAAATGACAGTAATTAAATGGGAGTTGAGTGTTTAGAAACATTTGGTCCTATGTATACATATATTCTCTCTTCTCAGCAAGAAATAATGTTCCGGTTCTCTAGTTCGGTTTATTAATGAATAATCTTGTTCTTCATTCATTCTTGTGCAATTACTATGACAATTCTTGTTTTGACTACTCATCAGCAATTTTAATAGTGCCAGTGTGCTCTTGCTTTCTCCTATATCTATTACAATTTTATATATCTTCGAGAAAGCAGTTCCTTATGGATTCAAAGGTTAATTTACCTGTGCTAAGCATAAAGAATTGAACATGCCTGCTACATTAGTATAAACTTGGAGTGATTTAACTGACTAAAAGTGAACTGGCTGTATTTTGTGCTAGAACTTGGCTTAGAATTGTGTCTTTCTCAATAACATATATTTACAAGACATTTGTCCTCTCTTTTCTTCTCTGTTCATTAGCCTGTGGTGGAAGATGCTGCCCTGGATGAAGAACCTGTAAAAGAGGTAAATCTGTTTATTCATCGTTAACACAAATGTTAGGAAATGATGATATCTTCTGTCTTTGTGGAAACAAAATGTCTCTGGTACGTCTTCTCCACATGCTTCTAGCCCTCAAGATGCAAAACCAACCCATTTTTTAGTCTCTTATTATTAGGTCAAGTGAAAAAAGGAGAATAGACTTGGTCAACTAGATGTTAGTGAATTTTATTTTACAGATATTATCCTTGTGCTGGCTTTCCAAGAACACAAAACTTCTTGAGACGTATGGATTTTCTGCAGAGAAGACTTTGTAATGACCTCAGAAAGAGTAGCTGTCATAATAACAATGCTTGTGTGTTGTGAATTGGGCCTGATAAATTAACCACAAATACTGTTAAATTGAATTCATTCCTGTTTGTCTGCTAGGCTGGCTCTTCATCCAGAGCAAGACTGAGATAACTCTTTCCTTCAAGTTAATCTGTTGTTTGTATTATTGTAGCATTGTACTATTGTGCTAATTAAAAAGAAAAGAAAAAAAAAAGAAAACCTACAGAAAAGCACAAGTCTTGCCTCAGTGTTCAAATGCCAAATAGAAGAGATGGAAGGTGATATGAAGACACAAAGCAGGTGAGAACAAGTCAATATTCACTATTATGATGAGCTGAGGGCTAAGCTTGACTGTAAAACAGGCTGCTGCTGGTCCCAGGTGCTGCTGGTTTGTGTAGAGTAAACCAAGGTGTGCTTGAGAGATTGTTAGGCATCTCCTGATCCCAAAAAGTGAAGGAGACTGAATCACTTCAGGACTGAAGGGAGGATGCAGAGACACTTGTCTAAATAGTCACCTTTGAACACACTAGGCTTCCCAGTATCTCTTACTCCTTGAAATTTCAAACTTACCTTTGTGATGTTTGGTTTTCTGTGCAAGGGTAAGTTATTGTTATTTTCTGTTATGTTAAAGAAATAGTTTTAACCCCCCTAATGGTGGAAAGGAGGAAGAAGTCTTTGTTTTGAGCTCTGTGAAATGGATGCAACTTCCAAATGTAACTTTTTTTCCCTTCCTTTTCCATTTCTTAAAAAGACAGCACTAAATTACTCTTCAAAAAGCTTGGGGCTGAAATTAAGTGCAGGTATCTGAGCTTATCACATTATCTTTGAGGATATTGCTGAAGATTAAATTTCTGGTTTGTGGGTTTGGGTTTTAGGAGGACTTTTTTTTTTTGTGAAGATAGCCTTCATTTCCTAAATGAATTTAAACCTAGTCAATTTTCATGCAATTTTCATTACTTATAATTCTGAAGTATTAAATTTGGCAGAAAAAAATTGCATATATTGACTACTTATATAGAAACCTCAGTCCTGTGTGCTCTCATTTTCTGATGTGTTTACTGCTGTATTACAATTTGCTATTTGGCATCTGTAATCGCATTTAGCTTTCTGTATGTCTACTCCTGCCTCACCAAGGCAGTTGCAGTGTCTGTATGCCAAGTGGGAGGATGCATTTATCTCATTGAAAAACCTGCTGCACTTGTGCATTATAAAACATGTACACAGTGACCACTAACAAATCACTGACAGCGAAGTAGCACTGTCCAATGTAGAAGTACCCTCACCCTTTACTTAACTTTCTTCCATGTGCCTTCATTATACAGTACTACAGAAAAATACAATAAGAAAACCTGTGACTGTTTTTCACCCTTACTCTGCTGCTGTCATGTTATTTTTCAGCCCTTTACTGGCTTAGTATGTAAGCCTGTTCTATTTCTATGAAGTTTACTTCTTGCTGTAGTGGTGCTGTAGGAAAGAACTGTCTACTGTTCTGGTGGCTTTCTTACTGACAGCTGTGCTGTGCCCAAGCCCAAAGCCATTTTTTTTTTTCAGAAAACATTAAAGCATGACTTAAGGGGAGAATTTAAATCATATAATGCAATGGATCACAATTGTTTGAAGGATGTTCTTGCAAATAACCTGCTCTAGGCTATGTTGGCCTCCTGCTGTTTCTCCTATCCTGTGATTAGTACGGACAAATGAGATGGTGGCAAAATGCATTATAAAAACTGCACTTCTCATTTTTCTGAGGTCTGATCTTGCTGTTGATGGACAAGTTCTTTAAATGTCTTGGGGGATATAAATTAAAGGCATCATTGGACACAGCAAGCGTTTCTAGGCACGTCTCTGTTCTAGAGCAGTGTGTGTCAGCTCTGCTCTAGAACAGTCACCTGGATTATTCAGGGTTGCTATCATCAGGGTGTTCCTCTAGGAGGTCCTCCCAAAGCCATGGACCCTGTTTGTCCTGCCATAAAGGCAAGCAGGTTAGCTGATTGGAATTTCCTTGAGAGAACTTCAAAATCCTGCAGCAGTCCTTGCTTTGACTTATGGTATGCAGTTTTTCTGTGAAGTGATTCTTTTTGGCAAACTGGCCTTTTTTTTGATAGCGAATGATAAATTTGGCCACATGTGATCATTAGAGGCCCAAACATACTTAAACAAGGGTGATGTGCCTTGTGATCTGGTGTAGGTCCGAGTTAAGCATTGACATTCTATCTAAAAAAAGGCCAGTTTA
>VYZW01052348.1:5914-29113 GCA_013401315.1 Balaeniceps rex
AATATTATAAACAAAAATGAAAATTCTATAAATATTGTATAAATAGAGGATGAGGTCCATAAATCACAGTTTCTAAACCTGAGTTTTCATTTAATGGAGTAAAGATGACAAACAGTACAGTTCTATTACACAGGTTCGCTTGGATTTTGTTATTTATTCCTGTACTAGACATGTGACCTTTTGAAGGTATGAGGACATGGATTTTTCTGTATTATAAACAAAAAACATCTAACCACTTAGAACTGTCCTTACTGCCTTGTTTCACTGATTTAAAAGGTATACAAATCCGCTTGCAATGTAAGTTCATATAGTAGGCATACGTACAAGACACGTTATTTTTATTATACAATACTGTGCTAAATAGTATATTATGCTATACCTTCTGTAATACTAAAATGGAAAACCAATAGGTGAGAAAGTATGAAACTGAGTTGAAACTGACTGTCTTTATAGTTGCTTCATTGCTACTTAGTGTGTTTAGTGCATGAAAAAAATGCACTTCAGTGGTCCACACAGGTTTCTTGAGAAATAATGGCATTCTACTGAAGCATTGCCATAGTCTGCTGCAAGACTACAGCAGTGACACAATTAGCACAAACTGATAAAAGTAGACAGTTGAGAGTTGAAGGGAGAGTATCAGCCTAAACAGCTGAGCTCATAACTCTAATTTTATGAATTATAGGGAATTTTTTTTGTATTCAGAACTGATTTTTCTTTTTCTGGCAAGTTTTCTCAGACTGTTATAAAAATGTGCATTAAGAATCCAAGAGAACAGTTCAGCTCTTTCAGAGCCAACGCCCTCATTCTTGGATAAGTATGCAATTAGACAGACAAAGTATATTATTTAGCTAAGATTCTAGAATGATCTCTCAGCCAAGAAAGAATTTTAAAGATTTAAAAAACAATAAACTCCTGAAATCAGCTTTATTGTAAGGTTACTGACAGAACCTTAATTCTAGATGTAGAATATGCCTACATTACTAGATGTACCAAAGTGCCTACCATAGATGTAGCTTTTTGTCTTTTTCAGGTTTAAGAGTTGACTCATTTCTGTTTGTCTAAATTCAGTTTAACGCGAACGTTTGTCACTGATGTGTGTGACATGCACACATACACCTCTATACAGTGATGGCCTTCTTATTGCCACATTTTATACAATGACAATTACAGACAATTTTAGCAAACAAAGTTACATTGTAAGTTTTGTTGCTGTAACTTTCTGATGGACTGGGCAATAGAGAGAGGTTCTTTGTAAGAAAACATTTCCATTTGAAGGCTTCACTCTATATTGGAATGTATGAGTATCTATATATATATACAAACTCATCTGTTCATATAAAATGTAATATATTATGAAAGACATCTTTTCTTTGCTAATACTCCATTAAAATATTAAGAATGGAAAGACAGAATTATTGTTAATGCAATGAAAATGCAGAAAGCGAAAGCTGATCTAAATAAAGGAGGTCTAAATGCAGCAGTTCAGCATAATTGTCTTTTGCCTTGGTTCAGCCCGAGGTAGAAGGGCTTTTGCTGTACATCTTGGTCAGTGACTCTCCAGAGTTTGATCCATAGCCAACAAATGGGCAATTAGACCGATTCGGTGTTTCAAGTCTTCAGTGAAGTCTGGGGACAGATGTTAGAAGACTCTGCACTTAAACAAAAAAAGGGCACATTTTGTCTTCTGAAGTCTTGAGGCGGGGGGAAATGCTGTGTTTGGGTAAATGTGAGATGATAGCACAAAGTGAGTAACTGAATAAAGTATATAGGACAGGTTTCCAAAATAGCTCATAACCTAAAATTAGGGATAGGTTCTTAAGAGAGCCCAGTTCCCATTTAGATATCTAAAATTAAGAGATTGAATTGTCAGTGTAATTCAGTAACAGTAATTCCCATTGACTGTAACCAGTCCTGGATGCCAAACTCTTTAGAAAATATTCTCCTGAGTGAATTTGGATCAGAATATGACTGCCTAGATGAGATTGATAGTGGAAATTCTTTTGATAGTGGAAACAAACCTCTGTATCATAGTCACCAAATTATGATTGTTCCATTTATATGGAAGGATGAACATAATTTCTCCTCTGGGCAAAAATTGTGCCTCATTATCAAATCAATGTATTCAATATCAGCTGATAGCTTTTCATGTAGTTCTTGTTTATCCTGTGCCTTAAAATATGAACATATGAAGATGTTTAAGAAATGTCTAAAAATAAGCTTTGTTACCTGTACGTACCAACACATGGTCTCTACTATTGAAACGGTTTTTAGAATTACTCTGCTTCACTGACAAGAAAACCAGCTTTCTTAATTACAGCAGTGGTATAACCCGATCTCAAATCAGCATGCGTATCACTTGGATTTGGATTAAAAGAATTTTCATTTTCTGTCTTGAATCCTTTATCAGAGCTGCAGCAAATGGTGAGAGTTGAAATGAGAACAAAGGGTAATCAATTTTGTACAGATTGCCTTTTTTGCTCATGTAATTCTACATTATGATGCATGTATTTATTCAATAAATGGTTCATATGTAAGTCAGTGTGTTGCTTCCCTCTACACACACACTCCCTTTCCCCCTCTTTTGCATATCCCTGTCCTAATGATGAGGTGAATTTTTAAAATAGCCATGTATGCTGACTACTTTAACCTAGGTAGCCTTGCTGTAAGGCGTGTAGGCAGATTTTTGGGTTTTACATGAGAGAAAGTGGAGTGAGAAGTACAGGATACTTCACTGGGGAATTCCTTGCTCGTTGGTCTGGAACAGATGCACACATAAGAATTAGTAGGTCCTTTGTTCAACCTAAATACCTAAAATTTTTTCCCTTAAAATGATCAATTGAACAAATAGTCATGATTCTAGCACTTATCAATTGTCATGAATTATGTTTTCAAAAGGACCTAGAACTGCATGTAATTGCCTTAGGTTTAGAACCAGCAGATTTCTACGTGTGGCAATCTTTCCTGTCCTTCCACCTGCTTGTTAAGGCAGCTATTGATAGAAAATACAACTACGTACTGCATAAATAAGGAAAGGGGTATTGGATCCTCTGTCTATTATGGAAAAACAACCATAGAAATTGTGCTGTTTGCATTAAACATTAATTTTTAATTAATTATAATACCATAATATTATGGAAGTCTTCCCTTGAACGGCTACAACTTGTCTGAATTCCTAATAGTCAGTTTTCATCAGCCATAAATAAAAGCTGCAGAAGTTCATCATCCAGTCACTACTGCATTTAGAAGGGACCCCACTGGATAATCTTTATTGATACTAACTACAAAATTATTCAGTTTTGGGGTTTTTTTTCCTAGGGGAGATATCTTCCTTTTTTAGCAGAATAACAGGCTTCTGCTAATAAATGGGAAGGCAGCTAAAGCCAAGTAAAAGCATGCCCATCTTCAGAACTCCCTCGTGGCAAGGTGTTTCTGGATGGCACAGTTCTTGGCAGTGCCAGTACTGATCAGGTGTCTGCATTTTCCAGACTTGGATCAAAATCAAACCTTCCATTCAGTCCCACAAGACAGGTGGTAGCTGGATCAGCACCTGCAAAAGAATGCTGCCTATGTATTCACAAGATCTTGTTAGAGAGCAGAAATAATTGGGCAAGACACTTCTCCAGAGGGATTTGGTATGAATTTGGGCTCAGCCAAGCCTAGACTTTTTCTTAATATTTGCTGTACTGTTTAAACTGTTTTGGGCCATCATTTAGTTCAGCCAGTCTCCATCTAAGAGCACTGTTTACCAATACAGTTACCAGTATGGTTATTTTAGGTATTTTCTCAGCTAAGAGCTGAATACAAAATTGGTTTCTGATGAGGTTTCTGTTTTAATCAGTTTAATTATTTATATTCTTCCCCAAACAAACTCTGAATGTTGGATAGTACCTTTGATATTTGGTAGAAAGAACCAAAACTTCAGACGGTCCCAGACCTATTTGTGGCTGTAGCTGGTTGCTGAAGGAGTCAGGCTATTTGATCACAAATGGTGTTTTTATACATCTTAACAAAGCGTCTAACTTTATCATTGTATGCTCTCCTACTGATTTCTAAGGCTGTCAGGCTCTCAACAATATTCTCAGCCACCTTCTGAAATACATTATTTGAAAAGTGTAAAGCAGCTAAAGTAAAAAATCCACGTGTATTTCTTTGCGTTATGCAGTGAATTTAACTGCCAGATTAGATGGCAGCTCTGGGAGGAATGTTCTCTAACCTGTATTCATGTGATAGAGGTGATGCTCTCCATTCTCACTGTCTGCCTGGAATATTGCTTGCCAGTCACCTACAGTGGAATCCAATTTGAGCAGACTAGTACGTTTCTATTTCCTCAGGTGCTACCAAAGTGAAGCCAACCTGTCCTCCCCTGTTGTTTCTTTGAGTCCTCAGTAGCTGTAAACTTTATTGCAAAGGAATTAAGGGCTAATAGTGATCATTCGTCCCTTTAAGATCCATATAGAAACAGGTTCAAGGACAGACAAAGCTAGGCAAGATTCCAACCTTTCACTCCCAGGCTGTGGTTGGGGTGGTTCTTGGCTTGGGGTGGTTCTTGGCTTGGGGACAGCGGGGTTCGTTCCTGCTGAGACTTGGTGATCCAACTGCCCTCAGAGCTCGGCATGTAGTGCCTCAGTGCAAGAAATGACATACAGAAGACAGTTGTGTCGTCCCAGCACCCCGCCCGTCCTGTGATTTCATTCACCGGGTGCGTGGTAAGAATCTGTTGTGTAACTGATGATTAATTTTATTTATTTATTATCTAAGCAAAGGAGTTCCTTTCAGCAGGAGGTTGAACTAGATGACTTGCTGAGGTCCCTTCCAACCTGAATTACTCTATGACTCACAAGTATACTTTTTTAAGTGTTAAAATACGATCAGTAAATGTACTGGAGCTCTTGTGCACTCTTGGGCCTGTGCAGTAGGCCTTTCTGGGCATTTTGCTGCCTGAGTGAGAGCTCCCAAGCTCTCCGAGATGGGCATGTAGCAACTCTGGCTGGGCAAAACAAGGAGGCACATAGCAGTAAGTAAGCTTTGTTAAGTCAGGATGCAAAAATTGTGTAGTAATTAAAACTACATTAATCTATGCATAGAACTTGAGTTGCAACATAAATAATGCTAGCAAAGTGATAATTGCCTGTAGTTACTGAATGAAGGTCATTAATTTTACTGGATAACTGGGATGAGATCTCTAAAACAAAAATGGTGCACGCATTTAATGGTGGTTGCTTTCAGCATGGAATTTCAAATAAGGTTTTTTATTCTTCAGTTGGATTTGCAAGCTAATGTGTTATTCTAGAGAATAACAAACTCTCAGAGACTGACAACTGGAGCTTACCAAGCATTTCACAAAGATTAATAATTTAATAAAGAATATTCTGCAAGACAGTTCCACGCAGACTTCAACATGGGAGAAATATTTCAACTGATAGGCTGAAATCCCTGACATATTTTGCATGGTTTTTCATTGCTATCTGGCAGTTTAGTTGAAGTTATCATGTTGCAACGTTTTCAACCTAGAATTGATAAGACCCTTTACCTGTTTTTGCATGAATCATGAAATGTTCTCTGAGCTAAAGTAAATATGATAACCACTGAATGGGTGCTCTATTGTGACTTTCAGCTCAGAGCCCAGCTGGATAAATTTGACCAACTGTGACAACAGCATCCAAACAAAGAACTCGGATTATCTCAAGACCTGTCCTTCACACAGGTGATGAAAATGAAATGAAAGGTAATGAAAATGAGTTATTGGAAATGGCTGGTCGTGACCCGTAGATTGGTATTTGTAGCAATGCTGGTTCTTTGTGTTTTATTAGGTAAATCATTAATTCATGTGCATGTAAAATAAATGGGAAATGAAGGTTTAAAATACTAAGATGAGCTTTCTGAAAAGAGTTGTAGGCAACTGTTCTAGGTCACCTTTTTTTTTATTTAATATGCTTTTTCAAGTTCAGATTATTGGAAATGTAAAAAATGCTCCATTTTTAACATTTTTTATAAAGCATTTTAGTTTTGCTGGTCTTGTCACAACGAGACTTTAAAGATCTTGGATTTATGCTCATTACTGCACAAATTTTCTTTTCTGAAGACACGGTTATATTCCACTAGATGGTAGTGTAGTCCCTATTCTGAAAAGCCTTTTTTGCTGCCTGTGCACTTCGTTTCTTGTACAATAATGAAGTGGTCTGGATTCTAGGCATCTTTGGGAGTGGAGCCTGAAGTCATCCTAGCTTAAAAGCAGTGAAAAACAGGCACAGTCCCCACTGCACTCTGCTCTCCCCCTTTGCTCTGAGGCATAGGTGATACTAAAAGAATTGAGTTCCATAATGGGGGTTAATAATATCTGGATTCAATTTGCCAAAATATTTTTGTAAAAGCATTTAGTCATGAGGCACTGGGAAATAAAACAACTTGTCCATGATTTGAGGAAACATGAAACCTCTCCTGGAAGATTAAGGTTCTGAGTTCACCATAAATTTAGCATGCCTCGTCAGCAATTCACCATAGGTGTTTCGTGCCTTAGATACCTGGCCTAGACAATCAGACTTGATTATAGAACTCCCCTGAGGAGCTGACACGACTTTGTAAGATTAAGTGCAAAAACTTGAAATTAATCAGAGACAGGCAGAAGTGAAATTACAGTTTAAGACATGGAAAAGGGCCTTGACCAGCACACTTGAAACATCATCATGCTTTAAGTATTTATTTCTACTGTTGGTTCAAGCATGAGGCTAGAAACTCAGGATATCTAACAACAGTGAAATCCATCATGGAGCAGCACAATAAAGACAGCGGGGGAAAAGGGGCAAAGACGAAATTCTACTAGAAAAAATATCCTACAAAACAATTTTCCTTTCTTTAAAGATATGACCAGAAAATATTTGCCAAATCACATTGTCACAAGGTCTTGTGTTACTAAAACTGTTTGATGCACAGAACAGGAGTAATTGACAGGTATGAACTAGTGAACTTGTGAGCACTTTCAAGTGCCTGACTCCAAACGTATCCCCCAGTCTGATGTTGCATGGAGCAAGTACTACACTTGCTTGGTTCCCTAGTCATTAGTTTTGCATGAGGGAAGCTGGACAATGCAGCCTGTAGGAAAAGCAGGATGGGCTGTGGTTAGGTTCCTGGTCTGGATCAGGAACACGGGGAACACCCATGGCTCAGCCTTGACAAAGACAACACTGATGTGAGAGACAAGTAAATGCTGGTATATTCTCCAGCCAATGTAAAGTAGTTTGTCTTGTGTGTGTATGCCTGTACATACACACACACACACACACACACACACACATATATAAAACTAATATGGATGAGCAAATCATGTCCATTCTGATATTTATATAGTATTTTCATGTTTCATACTAGACAGATGGAACAGAGATGGTGTCATATCTAGATGATGCACGTCTATCACAATGAAACCTCTAAGAGCACATGTAAAATTAATAATAACAGTACTTTCATACTTTAGAAACAATTCTCTTTATCCACAAAGACTAAAATAATGAGAGCTGAAAGGAGACAGAACGCTTACAAGACCTGTAAATCTCTAATAATTCAGAATGTTAAATTTAATAGGGTTAAAGTAATCTGGACATGGCAGATTAGATGGAGTGTTTTACATCTGAAACAAATTGACTGAAAAACTAGTAGTATAAATTTACTCCTTGGTATGTAATATTCTGAAAGATGTTAATGACTTTATACTAGAAAATGTTTGCTGTAGTTACCACGAAAAGTGATACTCCTTATATCTACAGTGGGATGGATTTAGCTATGCAGATATTGTTATTGTAATTTCTTTTTGTGAGCATTTTGTAGCATTTCAGAAATCTTTTGATTTTCATGGTACTAATAGTTAGCAGAGTAAAATTACTGTGATTTATAACACTGCCCATAAGGAAAGAGGGATAACAGTAAGAGCATAATAATAAAGCAAATAATAATAAATAACTATTTTATAATAAAGCATAATAATAAAGCAAAATAAATAAAGTTGCACTGTTTTCATGCCTTAAATTCACCTCGGTGTGAATAACCTGCAAGACCCCCAGCAGTACCGGCAAACTCCCACGGGGCGGCAGTTCAGTCCTTTAATAGCATCCACAGCCACTCGAGGGAGTGGCTCTTCAGAAAAGCTTTTACATTCCCTCTGCGCATTTTATTTCCGTATTTTTGTTCGAGTTAACAAGGATCATTTTTTTTCTTCTGTAGTGAATGTTTTTTTTTTTCTACTTAATCTCTCAAACTCGAAAATTGTTTTGTGTTAATATTAATAATTTAAGGGAAATAAGCAGTTTCACGGTCTAATCACACCAGCACTGAAAACTGACAGTTGCCTCTGAATAAAGGATGGCGTGATTGGCAGGATTACCTTCAGGCAAGGGGAGATCTGGAGAAGTGGAATAGTGTGAAACTTCATCTCTCTCCCATGCTGTTCGGATTATTTATCAAAGTATGTGAAGATCAAAAAAAAAAATCAAGGGAAACGAATGCATGTAAATTATTAACAGCCTGCCTCAGAGGATGAGCAGATTTCGTGGATACTGTATTAACTATAACAAATGTTATTATATATTCAAATAAAAAGAAATAGGAGTAACAATTGTAACATGTTAGGAGATAATGTGTACAATAATCTCATCAGAAACTATTATCTAGAAAATAACATTGTAAATATGAAAAAAAAATTGTCAAGAAAGCATCTGACATTCAGGGCATTACTTGTTTATTTTTTACATTTATAATGTTGAATCCTGTACATTAAAATAGAATACTTGCTATAGTCCAGACTATGATATTCTTGTGAGAGACATTTGTAATTGAGATCTCTTATGCAGGCCACCAACAAGAATAAAGACTAGTTTGTGAAGCGGTAGCACAAAAGCAAATCTTTATTTGCTGTTGCTCAGCAACCATGTGTGGAAGGCCCATTTTTCATTTTTGCCTTAACTTGACTTGACAGGAAAATGATAATAAATATGAGATTATTATCACAGGGTATAGATTATTTTGAACAGATGAACAGATATGTCAAAAAGAGGCATGTAATTTGGTACTCTTGAAAGGGAGAACATTAGAGAAACTGAAAATAGAGCTGTAGCTTCATTACTAGTTTGCAGTTCGTGCACAATTCTTGAAAAAACCTACAAAATGCTATTCTGCCTCTGGTTTCTCTATGCGGTCCTTTAAAATTAATCATTTGGTGTTACTCAGTCTGTTGTTTTCTGTGTCAACTTTTAGTTTCAATACTATGAAAAAATCATTCTGTGGTTGCTATGCAACACAAATTATAAGCTAAAATATGTTTTAGTTCGTTTGCTAAATGGATACGTGCCCGACTAAATAAACAGTAACCAGGTGACTAATGTAGCATCTAATTAAAAGACTAATCAAGGTATTAATGAAATATTCAGTCCACACGAGACATGATAAATAAATCCATCAGTTTGGATCTAAAATAGCAAAGATTTTTAATATATGCAGAAAGGGTAGACATTAGTGCAATGCATAAATGTCAGTTTTCATACTTTTTAATTTGCTTTTACTGTTCTACAAGTATGATGATTGCTCGTGCAACTTATTTCAAGCAAACCGTTTCACAGGCTTCTTGCACTTAGCTGAATACCTAACTTAAGAAATAGTCAGGTCCATAGGATCTGAAACAACACTAATTCTTGATCCTTCTTTACTGTAGAACAGCGAAACGCGCCCTTCTTCTGGTACCCTGCTTCTGGAAGTCAACACCTCCCAGCTGTCGCAGCGTGGGGATTAGACACTGTTTCAAGTGACTGTCCAGGGACCTGCCTCTCCTGGGACCTTTCTCTGTGGTTGCCGGTAGGTGGATGTTGGTAATTTGCTGGATTGCCTTTTTCACACTTCAAAGGAGACAGGCCTTTGTCTAGATGGAAATATGATGTGAGGAGGTATGTGTGTGTTTGGCTTGAGGCGGAGACAAGGAGTGGCACTGAACTGCCAGTGCGCAGTTATGTTGCTCAAGAAGATGAGTTTTTGGTTGCTAACTCCTTCTGCCATGCTGTCCCTGCCTTGGGTACGCGACCACCTCAATTACAACTTGTAAGTGATGTAACCCATTCTCCTACGCTGCCTACAGTACTTTTTATCTGGCACATATTTGTTTTAAAATCCAGTTATTTCAGAAGTTTCACATGCACTCTGTTGATGATTCAGGAATTGAAACCATTTCTGTCTTTGTTTTCAGTAACATTAGCCATCTGTTATGTATGTTTTTTAAGCGGTACAGAATAGCATTATTTATATGGGATAAGCATATAATAAACTATTTTTCATCCTATAGTCTTCAAACTGTATAAAAACCAGGTAAATAGTTTACTCAAAAGCTTTAAAAAATAAACCAGGAGAAGTCTGTCAGCCAAATATATATGGCAGAAAATGTGACAAGTCTTAATTTTGAATATAAACTGATACTGTGAGAGGTAGGATGGTTAAAGAGGATTCTATGTTAAAAATGAAAATATTAGCAGAAGACATAAATACTACTTTAAAAAGTAGGGAATTTTTTACATATAATTTTAAATAAAATCTGAATCACATCATGTTTTTAAAAATTACAATCCAGAAAAGTCCAATCAGATGTGAGAACTTTTATGGAAATAATCGTTGGTTTTCTGTTTGTTTGCATAGTAAAGCAGCATATGCTGTACTGCTGTCACACCAATTTCAGTCAAGAACCTACCTCTTCTGAACAGCTAACAACACTGAGAAATATTGAGAAATAGTATGGTACTGCAAACGCAAAATTGGAAGATACAAATCAAGCCCTTAACAAGACATATTGACTGGGTTTGGTTTGCAGAAGAGCTCAAACAAATGGAACAGGGAATATTACAGAATTTGAAAGCTGATTATGCTTAATTCAAGGAACTGAGTCCAACTGTTTCCGAACACTGCAAAATGAGTTTGAGAAGAAACAGAAAGCAGCTGTTTCCTGATACATTAAAAAAAATCCTTAGTTATCAAAGTGCACATATCATCTGGCCTACATAGTCTCCTATAAATTCTGGTGAGTAGCCTGCTTAGCTCTTCATCGCTTTGGATGAAGAAGGCATGTATGTAGTGTTCACCATGACTTAGATTAAATGTGTAGCTGTCAACACTAGTGACAAAAATGTTCTTGGAAAAAAAAGTCACCAGCGTAATCAAATGAATGATGCAGGCTTTGTGAACTAGCAGAATGTTTTTGTAAGAATAGTATGTCCGTGTTACCCGAGGTCCATGGAAGAAGGCATACTGTTTCTTAAGCTTATACATGAATTTAACTAAATGTGTCTTAACCCCGTTTCAAGGCATTGAGACTTCAGAGATGGTTACAGTAGGCTGGTGTGTAGATTTACTCCCTGTCAGCCACCTCTGAGTAATTGATTGGATGCTCCTCCAGGAAAAGATGTGTAAGCGAGCCAGCCTTTATTATAAAGTGAAAGCAGTAGAGAAGCATTTCAGTGTAGCCAAATTTAAAAGCGAGAAGCACAGCCTGTGCTGAACTCCTTACTAACGCCCGGTATCCAGGCAGATTTACTGCCTAGCGCGGCTCCTCCACTCCAGCTCCCCCGGTCCGCCTTAGATCCCGGCAGCCGCAGCGTGTTCGTCAGCCCCCCCACTCCGCCAGAGGCGGCCTGGGGGATGGCGGGAGGTAGCGGTGAGGAACCCAAAGCTACACAGGCGGCACCTGACTGAGATCGACTCTCCCCCTCGAAGGAACGCGAACGTCCCGCCTAGGCAAGCGCAAAAAGGGGAAAACGTGGATTTTGAACACAGTCTCGTGTAGGGGGCGGAGCGCTAAGCCCCGGGATCCCGTCTGCACGGAGCCGGAGCCGGCGGCGGGACACGGCAGCACCGCCCCGCCCCGCCCTCCGTGGCGCTGCGCGCGGGGAGGGGCGGGAGCCGACCTCTCGCGAGACGTGAGCTCCGCCCGCGCGCCCGCCCGCCCGCGCGTCCTCACTCAACGGCCGCCGCGGGAGAATTCGAAAGCGGCGGCAGCGCGCGCGCGGCGGTAGGGTCAGGCCTCGCCCTCGCCCCGGCGCTGCGGGAGGGAGGGCAGCGGGGGGCCGCCTGGAGCGGGGCTGAGGGC
Source organism: Balaeniceps rex (assembly GCA_013401315.1). Taxonomy (NCBI): domain Eukaryota; kingdom Metazoa; phylum Chordata; class Aves; order Pelecaniformes; family Balaenicipitidae; genus Balaeniceps; species Balaeniceps rex. The sequence continues at coordinate 18,024 of VYZW01052348.1, forward strand.
TGTGCTCTCCCGCCTCCCACCGGCACCCGGGGTCGGTGCCCCTTCCGGCGGCGGGGCGGCCGTATGGACGGTTTTTAACTTGGGCAGTGCTGCTGAGAGGCGCAGGCTCTTCTCCTGCGTGCCAGTCCGACCGACCGCCGTATTTGCTTCCCTCCTGTGCAGACAGCTCCGCGTTATTGGAAACGTAAGCCGTAACCCGTAGGATTTCTTTCTGAGGGAGCGGTAGGTAAGCGGCCCGTCTGTCTTCTCACTCCCTCCTCTGTTGGGGGCGTACGGCGGCCTGTGGGGCCGTGCTGGGGACCTGGCGGTAGCCCGGCAAGCGGCCAGCTCCGGGCCGATCCGGAACAGTGCCCTGGATCCCGCCCCCCCGCCCTATTCTGTTATATGGCTTCACACACTGTAAAGGCTATGTGAGGCAGTCTCCCCACTGGTAGGGATGGGAAAAGCACGTCAGGAATCACCTAGGATGGAAGGAATGCTTAGGTGTGTAAATTAAGCTCTTGGTGTCAAGAAGTGGCCTTGCCCGTTTCCCATAGTCTTCCCTTGACAAGAGAGAAAAGGAGAGACTCTTTTGCTGCCCATCAGGACTTTTCATACAAGTAAACGCTGTCGTCGGGAATGATGGCTAGCTAAATAGGGGGTATGTGCTGGATACACTGTTCTTTTTAAAAATAAAAGTATCCATTAAGAAGTTCTTCTGGTTTAACACTTGTTTAGGAAAAAAAGGACTAAAAAGAATGCATGCAAATGCTGCAGCCTAGTGCAGTTGCAAATCTAAATGCTGATTCAGATAACTGTGAAGTGTTTTGGAGGGGAAAACATCTTTTATTTGTGACTATGTAGATGAAGAATGGAAGTTCATACATTCTTCACTGAGACCAAAAATGGTCTTATTTTGAGATACAGTGCTTTCTCTAATTTTTTTTTTTGTTTTGTGTATAAAGCAAGGAAAAACAAGGCCACAATGAAACGCGAAGCATTTTTACAAGTTGTGTCTAAAGAGTCAATTGAAGACTTCTTGCGTTATACTCAGACTCCTGTAAGTAAGCCATGATACACGTGCATGACTAACAAAATCTTGTCTGTTATTAGTGCAGAAATTTTGTGACATAGGGACAGAAACTATTTCTCTGGTACCTGCAGATGTGCTAGAATAATTGCTGTAGAAGATAAGCTCAAATGACACTTAATGGAACATAGCTGAAAAAGTTGTAGAATCTGAAATTTTGCTATTTCTAAGCCAACTAATTTTTTTTAACATTTGGTTGTTGCACATACAGTTTACATTCTTTTAAAATAAATTATTAGTACCATGGTAATACTAAAAAAAAAAAAAGTACTCATTTGATGTTGAAGTATTGTTTTTTTAAATTTCAACCTATGAAAGAGTTTCTTGCTGTGTAATGAATGTGAGCTAATATGCAAACATAGCAGAGGCATGTTTCAGTAGTATTTGTTCATTCATTTGATAGTTTGGGCTGTCCACTTATTCTTTAGTCCATGTGTAATCATACTTGATAGTTCTTTTTATCACTGAATGTTTGTCTCTAAATGCAGTGTGGAGACAAGCGGGAGGAACAACAAAAACAAATCCACTGAAATCTGCTAATTAAAAGTTCATTCTCACATTGTGTATATGATATTGCATAGTAATCAGAAATAATAATTTGCATTGTGGTGTTTTCTACTAAACTTCAATCTGGTGTTAAGATATACACGATTTCTCCTAAACATCTTTTGCTAGCCTTAATAAATGGTATTGTCAGGTTAGTTTCTTAATCTTTTGAATCAGTATTTTCCTAATATTACCTGTATCAAGTTGAAGTAAGTGGATCATTTGACCTCTATGTCCACAGAGGCATGAACTAATTTACTAATGCAGCAGATGTATTAAACCTATGATTTTTATATTAGGGATCACGTTCTATGTAATAAGCTTAGGAATGTTTGTGTGCCAAACATCATTGAATCTCTTTTTCCAAGAAATTTTCTAGTTTTTTCATTTGCACTCCTGTATGTAATTACAGATGACAACTTTGTTAACAGATTGCCTTTGCTTGAAGTCTCCTTTCCATTTTCCCCCCAAATCTAAACACTTTAACAAGAAACTATTCTGTTTAGGATAACGTACGGTGCTTGCAGTGTTTCTTTTCAATTAATTTGGTCATGTTATTTCTGCCATCTTCATCCAGTAATCTATCTTAATATATCTTGGTCTGTTTGGATTAAAAATTGTTTTTTCATCCTTTTATTTTTCATCACCAGTTCACAAGAGTTGTCTTGAAGCAGTTTTCAGCTGTTGCCAATATCTCTGGAAACTGCATATCACCGGCTATAATGACTATATTGATTAAAACTGTCTTCATGCCTTCATAGCATAAGGGAACAAGAATATCCAGACTCCTTTTTGCTTGTCGAAGAGACCCGAGTTATTTTATTAATCTCCTTTTGAACCCTTCAGTGATGAAGAGTGTTTAACCATGTCTTACCTTAGGATGAGGAGTCTCGTTTTAGGATCTCCCTTGAATAATTCTTGACTGCTTTTCTGGAGGAGGCTGTGGTAGTGTATTCTGTCCATTAGAAGTGGATGTATAAATGTAGAAAGAAGAGGAAAGCATGGTTAAAGCCTCACTGCTTTCCTTAGTTTTCATATTATATTTATGCCCTGCTTTTTCTACCTATTTTGTGCTCTAGCCTCAAAATTTGCCTTTTTGACTTCTTTTTTAAAGTTCTGTTCTTAGCATCACTACTTCTTTCAGTGTGTCTCATTTCTACACCCCTCCCCCCACCTTTAATTTTCCTTTTCCCTCCTCTCAATGTTTTGTTTCATTCACATCATCTAAAATTCCAGGGGTTTGCTAATTTTCCTTCAAGGTTTGCCTTGGGCTTTTCACTTTTCTTTCTTTGTAATCTTTTTAAAATATTACCATATTGTGGTGCTGTTCATTGAAGTCTTTATCAGGTGCTGTTAAATTTTTCCACTAAATTGTGTTCCAATTCAAGAAGATACATTATTTCTTAGACAGGAAAACAGGAATCATAGGTATGACTATTATTCAATGACAGCCCTTTCCCTCGTAGGTTTTGGAATAATTCTATCTCATATCATCCCCAAAAAATATTAGAAAGCTCTGGTCTTATTATGAATTCATTCTTTTTGTTCAAAGCAGTACAATCTTAATATCCTGTCTTTTGTGTTTGTTTGAAGTACAGGGCTGCAGAACTCCCTGTGTGGCCTTTGGTTTATTGTATTTGTTTCCAGCTGTTTGCAGAATAGGATAGAAATTCTGCTATAAATATGTAACAGGATCTTTCTTCTCATACCCTTCTGGGAGCCTTCTAATACTTAATGCTGCTGCTTTCATTATTTTCTATTTTTCTTTTTCCCTTCAACTTTTTTTTTTATTCCTGTTTTTTAGTGTATCTGCAAACTAAAAATATTTTTATTTCAAGATCATGGGCATTCTCCCTCTTTCCTCCAAAGAGTTTTTAATCTGGTAGACCTTTACTTCAGTATTGCAAGTTACATCTCAAAAATTGTCTGTACTTCCTTCTTGGCTCTGTCTGGTTTTGCTTCTCGTATTTTGTCTGCATATTCCCTTTCCTAGCAGGTTGGCTACCCTTCTTTGATGCTAACAGGCTCTTTGTGTCTCTGAGGTAAATTCTTCTAGCAAGGTTCTTCTGAGGAAATAGTTCTGATCAGTCTCTTAGTGAAGTCTTTTATAGAGACTAATAATGGCTTCCCATTCAGCAGAGCTTAAGAGGGAATTACAGGGTTACTGTGCTCAGGAGTTAGGTTTTATGGGGGGGGGCTTTAGAATAGTGCCATATACAGAGCACTGTTCAATGCGGATTATACTCCAAAACCTGTAGTGCTGTCCCTATGACTGTACTGACTGTTACATTTCTTACATTTCTAGTCCTTGTGTAAGGATTTTCTTTCAACAGCTATCATCAATCTATATTTAAGATAGCAAAGATATGATCAGGGACTTTTAATTCTGTGCTGTTGTGAGCTTCTTAGCTAAGGGTATGGAATTGTCTCCATTGGGAACAAAGTATTAAGAACACATGAGGGACAGAAGTTGATGTTACAGGGACGTGATTTATGTTCAATAGGGTTGCTATCAAGGGCTAAAGACTTTAGTCTTAAAATAAACACTCTTGTTTCACGATAAAGAGTTAAGCAGCAGGAATTTTTAAAGAAATACAACTTCCAGAAGGTTCTATAACTGTAGAGGAATGGAAATTAATCCTTAATGTAAAAAAGCATTAATTTTAGGAAATATAATGATGAAATATAAGCCAGTTCACTGATGTGGAATTGTGTGATATCTTCTGACTATTCACAGAAAAATACATTTGATCCTTTCGACTTGAATGAACTACTTCAAGAATTGCCAAGAAAGCAAAAAGAAGTGCTATGGGAGAGACTGATGCAGCTATTGACAGAGACTTTGATGGAGAACCCTGTGGAAACATGGCAGAGGACTGAAGATGATGAAAGTAACGATGACATGGAAGTTGAGATAGTTCCAGAAATGGTAAAAATCTTGGAAAATAAAAATCTGATGTGTATTTCATATTTTCTGAGAAATAAAATTAATTTTTTTCATAGCATCTGAAAACATGCAAGGGTTATCAAACAAGGTCACTTCCAAACATCATCTCCCTTCCCCATTCTTTAATGACTTCTTAACTATCATTGTTGGGTTAAGCTGAACTTATGATTGGTCTATACTATAAAAGATTAGATCTGATAATTTTAATTATGAAAGATGGGACTTATTTTTTTCACTAGTTGAGTGGGCTTTTTGTATGTCTTATTTCAGTAAACAAATGTTGATCTCTCAGATGTTCCTTAAGTATCTGGCATATACTATAAGAAATTTGCTACGTGTTTTATTATGTCATTTTATTGAATGAAGATCATGAAATCTGGATTTGAATGCCCCTCCCACAAATTTAGCTTATACAGAATTTCTCTGACTCAGACCCTCATATACTGCCTTCTGCACTGTAGTCCACATAGTCTTGAGAATATCGGGGAAAAAGGTCATTTAATTTTGGAAGAAAAAAAGAAGTGCAGTGAGGAAATCATTAGGGAGACCTAGAGGCTTGTAGAACATCCACCGTACGTACAGAGGCCTATAGAATCATGTACCTGTATTTAAAGTCACCAGATCTACACGTTTTTGAGTTGCACAAGACCCTGCTAGGTAGGGGCTTTTTAGTTCTGAAATGGATGGATGTTTGAGTGGTTTTGTTGCAGATGAAGTTTTTAATGGCGGAATGGATACATAAGTACAGTCGCTGAATTATCTACTAGCTGGAGCTGAAAGGCTGAAAGGCATTTTCAAACTTTTTGAAATGGATGTGCTTTAAAATCTATGCTTTTGCCTCTTCTTATTTGATAGGGTTTCGGTGCTGGTATACTCTTTGTTCAAAATGGAAGCTAAATAACAATTCCGCTTTGCTCTCTGTTGCTAAGGTTTATTTCTTTTCATAATTTATCTTCTGAGTATAAAATAAACTGCAGAATTGTTTCCTCGACATTGCTTTCTTTCAGAAACAAACTGTAGCTGTGATCCAGGGAGTGACAGCTGTAGTTACTGCTTCCATACCTGCAGTGGATGAAACTGTAAAGTACAAAGCTCTTCTAGAATGTGTTTTTATATTAAATGGTACGTACTTATCTGTTACAGAATACAGCATTATACTGTTTTTTTAGCAGATGAGTATACTAGGCTTTTTGTTTGATCTGACTGGCCTACGGAACAGAACTTACAGGGGAAAAGTTGGTACGGGTGTGGGTTCTTATTTGTGAGACAAAATTAAGGGAGCATTTACTTAAAAATCAGTTACGCAGTCTAAAAGTTGGAACCTAAATAGTTTTCTTTCTCCCAGCTGTTCACCCGATGATAGATAACTTTCCTTATTCTGTGGCTTATAGTACTCTTAAGGCAAAACTTAAGATCATTGTTAACTTTGGATCATTGTTACTCATCCAAAAACTTGGCTAAAACCTTAAGAGTTAACAAAGCTGCCTAAATACCCATAGTGAGAATAAGCCATTAAGATGTGTAAATGTGGCAAGAGCTGGTTGACGTTGTGAGGTATAGTTGGTGTACTAACAGAGTAATGTTTTACAGGTATAACTTGGTTCATTGCAGTAAATAATTTCTTTATTACTCTTGTAGGTATTCTTCCTGCATTACCCGAATCTGAAAAAGTCCTACATGGTGCTCTCCAACGTGTATGTGAAATGTGGTGGGAGAAAGGACTGGAAGGGAAAGAGCAGCTAGGGAAGACTCTATTTATCATTCTGCTAAGAAAAAGCCTGAATAAAGCTGCTACGGTATGCTGAAGCTATACTGACTTTTAGATTACTACTGAATATTCCAAGAAAGATTATCCCTCCAAAATACCTTTTAGTTCAAGTTAACTTGGTTTCCATGTCCTAGTGCTTCTTAATTAATGAAACATAGGATATATGTTGGTTACAAAGTGTCTTCTGGGTGTTGTTTGCATAAGGAACATATTAAAATGTTGCCTTCTCTAGAACGAACTTGAAAGATTTTTGGCATCACTTTTACAAGTGTCCTGGTTTCAGCTGGGATAGTTAATTTTCTTTCTAGTAGCTGGCATAGTGCTGTGTTTTGGATTTAGTATGAGAACAATGCTGATAACACACTGATGTTTTAGTTGTTGCTAGGTAGTGCTGACACTGGCCAAGGACGGTTCAGCTTCCCATGCTCTGCCAGGTGCACAAGAAGCTGGGAGGGGGCACAGCCAGGACAGCTGACCCAAACTGGCCAAAGGGCTATTCCATACCGTATGATGTCATGCTCAGCATATATAAACTGCGGGGAGCTGGCTGCGGGGGCAGCGATTGCTACCCAGGGATGGGTTGGGCATCAGTCAGCGGGTGGTGAGCGGTCGCATCACTTGTTTTTCATGGGTTTTGTTCCTCTTTTTGTTGTTTTCCTTGTCATCATTATTATTATAATTTTCTTTTATTTCAGTTATTAAACTGCCTTTATCTCAACCCATGAGTTTTCTCACTTTTGCCCTTCCGATTCTCTCCTCCATCCCACCGGGGCAGGGGGTGAACGAGTGGCTGCGTAGTGCTTAGTTGCAGGCTGGGGTTAAAGCACGACAAGTGAACTGTTTATTTTTTTCCAGTTCTCTCTCTCTCTCTTTTTAGATGCGCGCTCTCTCTCTCTCTCTCTTTTAAAAAAAACATTCTCTCGCTTCTTTTTTACATTATCTCTCTTTTTTTACATTCTAGTTCTCTTTTTTTCATTTTCTCTCCCTTTTTTACACACGCGCCCTCTCCCTTTTTTACACACGCGCTCTCTTTTTTCCTTCACTCATTTGTAGAGTCCAGTGACTAAGGTTTAAATAGCAATTAACTCTTTTATTTAATTCAGATTTTAAGTACTATGTTCAGCTACTCATAGAGACTTCTTATGTGGGAAGCTTCTTTTTCTGTTACTCTGTATCTCTGCTAACCTTTTTTTTAAATGCGTGAATTACTTAGAGTATTGTGGCATACATCTTTTGCACTAACCCAATAAATATCTCTTTTACTTATTTCTTTCCTTTATTTCTCCCTGTTAACAGCATTCATTTTATAAAGTTTAAAAAGTGGAATAATACAGTTTTCATCTATTTTACATGAAATACCGGCTTTCTTTCTGTACTGAGCATGTCTTCAGTTGTTGGAAGTCAGTATTTCTGCAGTTAAACATATTTTAGTAATTTTTCCCAATGATGTGGTGAAAGTCAATTAATGTTTATAATTTTACAATCTGAAAATCTTCTATCTGTAACAATGCATTTTGAATTCATTATTTAAAATCCTTTAAATGCTTCTTCACATTAAAGCTATACCTACTTCACTATAATGTGGACTTTTTTTTCCTGGCAGGGTGCAGATGTCGTTCGTCTATGGAATCTACATCAGACATTACTTTGTTTTGATTATGATTCAGAGGAGAGTAATGAAGTCAAGGACTTGTTGCTTCAGTGTTTTATGAGTGTAAAACACATTAAAAAAGAAGAGGTAAGCAAACTTTTATCTTACTGTGATTTTATGTGAGTGGGCTTTGGTTACTTTTAATGGTTTTGCATTAAGCCTTTTTTTACACTATAGTAGGTAGCAATACAAGACAAATCAGCCCTGACTCCAAGGTATAAACGGTTGGTATTTCTGTTTCATTTGGAAAACCCTTTATTCCTATTTGCGACTTAAATATAAAAGTACATGTCTAAATCATCACTCAAGCTCTTGTATCCTGAGGTAATAAGAACCAAGTGCTTTGCTTCCAGTGCATGTCCCTCAATACTTAAAACCATTCCCTGGTATAATTTTCTTCTTTTATAGCAGTTTTTCTTTTATTGGAGACAGATAACTGTAGCAAAATCATTTCCCTTCTAAATGATTCCATTTAGAAGATTGCATTGCCATAGTCTGTTTTAAAAGTAGCATAAGAAGAACCCAACTTTACAGCAAAATGAGAATTATTTTATTTGACTACCTATATTTCTCTCAGTGAAGAATTGCTGTATTGTAGTTTTTAGTGTGCACCAAGGTAGTAGTATCCAAGCTTTTTTTCTGGTTAGGTGACAAGACAACCTGACATTGTCTCCTAAGTTTTAACTCCCCCTTGCCTGTTTAAAACACATGTATTCCCTTTCATGGAACATGTGAACTTCTGTCATAAAATGAGCTCTGAGGTTGCTGCATGATTGTGGCGCTATGGGCATATGGGGTTTTAAAAATGGTAGTAGGGAGTGAATTGGGTGAAATGTTTGATAGACCAGGTTTTGGATACCTGACACTAAGATTTTTTTTGTTGTTGTTGCTTATGGATTGTATTTTCAGATGTTTTAGTTTTGACTAAAACTGGGATGTACTAAGACAATGTGAGGAGTGGGAAAGGAAGGAGAGAAAACATGGGTGGAAAGAGGGAAGACAAGTAAGACTTTATTGACTGATTTGGTATTTGGTTTTATGTCCTTGGTATATTTAATTTTAGGTCTTTTTTGTCCCCTTGAAAAAGTGTGTAGCTGTATGCTTTCTTTGTCACAGTACTTAAAATGGCTTAGCTATATTTGATTCTGTATTAATAATTTTCTCTGTTTTATTTGAATCCACTGCATCACTTTAATATTTCATATTCATATAGGCACAGCAAATAACTGGTAATTATGTATGTAAAATGAAACTGCTATCTAGGCTTCAGAAGCAACTTCTTGTCGTTATTTTTTTTTTCTTCCACATCTTCTGAGATTTTTAATAAAACACGTGTTAATTACTACACGTCAGTTTTTTTTTCTAAAGAAAGTTTGTACCTTGAATCTTTGGGTGAAGCACAGCCTTCAGTATGAAACTTTTTTTTAAATTTTGGGAGAAAAAAGCGGTAAGAATCAGACTTTGTACTGAAACTTTCTCCTGGCATATCAAAACATATCCCCTTTGCTTCACGAGAATATGCAAGTTTGGTCACACTTTGTACATTTACTTTTCTGTCTAAGCTTTTGCTCTTCCCTTCTCCTTGTGATTTCTGGTCTCTTGACATTTTGTCACGTTTTCTTTTTCATTTGCCTATCTCTTTCTAGGTAGAGAGCCTTACTGCACGCTTTGTTCTGGCGTGTGATCATTAGTGATTTAAATCCTTAATCCTAAATCCTTAGCTTTATGGCTAGAAGGATTGGCTGAAGGTAGCAGCTCCCAGCTGGGAGTTGAATTTGCGTTCTGTTAGTCCATCCATTCCTTTCTGATAAGGAATTATTGATTATGTCCAATCTTCTCATCAGTTCTTTCCATTGAATTACTAGTATTGCCTTCCAGGTGTCAATTCTGAGTGCTGAAAACTTTGAGTGGGCTTGGGGAGCTTTCTTAATTTCAGAGAATACCTTTTTAATATTATCGAGGCCTGTTTATTAGCCTAAACCTCTTTACAAAAAGATACAAAGGCTGCCAGTGCAGCTGACAGGTCCGTAGTCACTGTTGCCAGATTCAGTTATGGACCTGACCTGCTTATTAGGTTATGATAGTGGATAGAACTTGATAGGGTATCTCCCTTTTCAGGGCTTCCAGGACCTGAAAGAGCTTCAGGCTCTTCATCTTCAAGCCTGATAAGCTCTCACATGTAATCAAGGATGATTTGGCCATTCTCAGACTTTTTGTTAATTTTAATCTGTACCTATTTATGAATGCTCTGGGTTTGGTTTTGGTTTTTTGTTTTTTTTTTTTTTTTTTTTTTTTTTTTTTTTTTTTGTTTTGTTTTGTTTTTTTCCCCCCCAAAAAAAAGTTTAACATGGGAAGGAGAGGAAATAATAGTTGCTCCTCCTAATTCTTCTTCTGATTATTCCTAAGTAAGTAATGTTGCTGAGCATTAATGTTAGAATTACAGAGTTTAAGGTTGGAAGGGACCTCTGGAGATCATCTAGTCCACCATCCTTGCACAAAGCAAAGTCAGCTAGAGCAGGTTGCTCAGTGTCCAGTTGGATTTTGAATATCTCCAAAGATGGAGACTCCACAACCTCTCTGGGCAACCTGCTCAAGTGTTCAATCACCCTTACAGTGAAAATAAAAAAATAAAATTAAAATAAAATTGAAAAATATTCCTTATATTTAAGAAGCATTTCTTGTATTTCAATTCGTGCCCATTGCCTTTTGTCCTATCTCTGGAAACCCGTAAGGATCATCAGCACTCCACTGCTTCACAACTGAGGAACTTGTAGACTGCAATGAGGTCACCCCTCAGCCTTCTCTTCCTCTAAGCTGTACAAACCAAGATGACTCAGCAATTACTGTCACGGGCAAAATAGACTTGACTTGGGGAAATTAATTTAATTTATTGCTAATTAACAACGGACTAAGATAATGAGAATTAAGAACAATCTTAAAACACCTTCCCTCCACCCCTCCAGTCTTCCAGGCTCAACTTCACTCTGGACTTCTCTAACTCCTCCCCCTGAGCAGTGCAGGGGGACAGGGAACGGGGGTTGAGGTCAGTTCATCACACATTGTCTCTAAAGGAAGGTTAAAGAAAGCGTACCCCCCCCCCCCGGCCGCG